>JAUESO010000392.1:0-28517 GCA_030914385.1 Drosophila antonietae
AAAAAAATGGAAAAGGCAAGGAAGGAAATACAGTCTTCTGTTCGCAATTTAATTATCAGCCTTCGAAATGATAAAAATCATATGGCGAAATCGCGGGAGATAGTTAAATTAAGTCGTTTCAACAGTTCAGACCATCATTTCGCAACACAACAACAACAATTCTACCAGAAAATAAGCAGAGATCAGGAAGGCCAAAGAAGCTATCAAGCGGGACGAAGAGAAGCATCCTCACAGAAGTGAAGTAAAACCCCGAAAATAAGTGCACCAAAATTGGCTGGAACACATCGAGAAATGTTCAGGAGTCATTGTGCATCCAAAAACAATTGCCAATTATCTGCACAAGGATGGTTTTCAAAAGTCAAGTTCCACGTAAGAAACCTTTAATTTCCGAAAAGAATCGGATTTTGCGCTTGGAGTTTGCCAAAGCTCACCTAAATAAAGGGGAGAACTTTTGAAAAGGGTTTTTATTTACGGATGAGAGTAAATATAATATTTTTGGAAGCGATGGCCGTTGCAGAGTTTAGCGAAAAACAAACAACGCTCTCGACCCGAAAACATTATACCCACGGTCAAGCATGGAGGCGGTAGTGTAATGGTTTGGGGTGCTATGGCGTCATCTGGAGTCGGTCATCTGGTGTTTGTGGAAGGCAATATAGATCGCTTTCAATATAAAAAGATATTGGAAGAAAATTTGAAAGCATCGGTGGACAGTTTGAGCTTGGGAAACAGCTGGATCTTCCAACAGGACAAGGATCCAAAGCATACCGCACATGTTGTGCGTGATTGGTTGATTGGTTGATGATGCCCCAAGGCAACTCCATTCACCACCCCAATCGCCAGACCTTAACCCAATCGAAACATCTTTGGGACATTTTAGAAAGATTGGTACGGAAAGAGGATATTAGCAGTCAGGGAAAGTCTCAAAACCGCCCTGATTCGTGCTTGGGCCAAAGTTCCGCCCACAACTACCGAAAATTTGGTAGCATCGATGCCCCGGCGACTACAGGCTGTAATAGATGCTAATGGTGGACCAACCAAATATTAAAAGTCAAAGAACGACTAATATTTCTACAAATATGAATCTCAAACACAAAAGCTCAATGGCTGTATGTAGACTTTTTTCCTGTGCATTTTTTAAGTTTTTGTTCTTATTGTTGTTAATGAATTCTGAATTCAAATTTTTTTTTTGTTAATAAACTTATCCATTGAGACCTGAAATAATGGCATACCAACTTTTTTGATTTTCATTGCAAAAATCCGAAATATCGAAAAATGTTTGCTGTATGTTGACTTTTTTCCTCGACTGTATGTAGATATGAATATCATAATCATAATCTTAAGATACCAAATCCCGCTGGAAACTTTTTGGTTATTAATCGAGAACTTATAAATTTTTTTAATTCATTAACATTTATGTACATACAGTCTGTCAAGAATGAGTTGGCACACTGGGAAAAAATTTGATTTTTTGACTTTAGATGCAAATATCTAAGTCAATAATGCAAAAAAACAAATTTTTTTAAAATGCGAATCTCTTTAATATTATTTCTTTAATTTATATATAAAAAAAAAAGAAGCAAAATAAATACACTCGAACTATACTCATGCCGTAGGACGACTTTGGCCACCTTCTCATGTGAGACATCGATTCCACATTATTCCTTTACCTCTTTGGCAAGAGTTCTGGAAGAAATATGCGGATTAGCGTTCACTTTTCTTAGAATTAGCCTCTCTACTCGGTTAGTTAGCTTTCTTTTCGGCACTCCTCCCGTCTTTGAAAGCAGCCTGTTTTCCTTTTCGGCCCGATTTAGCGGATTATAAACCGTTCTCATGGGCACAGAAAACGTGTCCAGCAATTCTGGAACGGATTTGCCCATCTCGTGGTTGTAATAGATGAGCTGCACCATCTCAAAGCTTAATCGCTTCCCAGTCATATTTTTAAAATATTAAATGTGTTATTATACTCGTAACTAGCGAAAATTGTCAACCAATTGACAAAAAATTTGAAAGAATATATGCATAGATGCCGAGAATATACAGAGACAGCGGTAAAATACCGTTACTTCTAAGAAAAAGACCAACGCAGATGTGCAAAACAAAGTGTGCCAACACATTATTGACACTGTTAATATTGAATGATATTTGTTTTTGTTGATTTATTTGTTACATATTGAATATTTTGCTTCTTTTTTTTTTTATATATAAATTAAAGAAATAATATTAAACAGATTCGCATTTAAAAAAAATTGTTTTTTTGCATTATTGACTTAGATATTTGCATCTAAAGTCAAAAAATCAAATTTTTTCCCAGTGTGCCAACTCATTCTTGACAGACTGTATATATTTATGTTAAAATGCTTTCTGCCATCTTAGCAATTGCTACTAAGCTATTATATGCATGAATTATGCAGTTGGCCACAACAAACTTCTTTGCCGATTTGCCACGCCCCCAGTGGGCGTAGAAACGATATATTTTTCGATATGCCACGCCCCCAAAGAGTCTGAAAATTATTTTTGTGTCATCGATAGAGGAGGACATTTTCAAGCTTCTAGCTCTAAAACTGTAGGATATATAGAAACTTTTGTCTGCCACGCCCCCTGTGGGCGTAGATATATCTACCATAGCTTATTGATCTTGGGTTGTCAACCCGAGTATACATGCCAAATTTCAAGTCTCTAGTATCAAAAAATATCATCAAAAATATCAAAATATAGCACAATTTGAAAAATCACTATATATTCAGGTCCGATTTGCTACGCCCCCAATGGGCGTAGACACATAACTTTTTGATCGATCTTCTTAGAATCTGAACATTAATTCACAATCCAAATTTCAGCGTTATAGCTTTTTCCCTTTTAGGGAACAGAGTCTAAGAAGACTACGAAATCCCCTGAGTCCTTCTTCAAACGAATCATATTCCAAGAATGCCTCGTTTCGATTCTCCACGCATAAGAAACTATACATGTAAGAACACGAGCACACACACGCTGATCTACGCTTCTACGCCTGTATGTGTGTGAGCATTGAAAGCGTCTGCCTTGATTGCTGCGTCACATGGGTTTTTCTGCAAGAACTTTATTGTTTAATAATTGTGTTCCTAGACGGACAATCGTATTCATCTCTTCAGATTATGAATATGAAATTCATATATGTATATATGCTAAACTCTCTCTGTCTCTAGTATTTGAAATGAATTTTTTACACATTTCGGGGTGTGGGGGCGACCGAAATCTTAAATCTGACAAAACCCGAAATTGTAAATTAGTATCTATATATGTATGTATATGCAGGAGACTTGGAGGCTCTAACTCTAAAGATGAATTGAATAGAATTTTATAACTGATTCTCGATATATTCGTTTATCGATAACTCTGGAAATATACAAGTTATCGAATTTCTGAAACAAACTCGTACTGCGCGTGCAATATACGAACCTAACACAAAAAGAATGAACTCTCTTTCTTTTGTATCTTCAGAAATCGACGGAATCAAACATACGGACATAGCTATATAAACCTTTCTCTTCACCTTGATCAAGAATATATGTATATACTTTATGGGGTCTGCCACGCCTCCTTCTGCCTGTTACATACATTTAACAAAACCATTATACCCTGATTTCCCATTTTCAATGGACTCAGGGTATAAAAATTACTTAATTGAAACAAAGAAAACAAGTAAGAACGTTGCAGTTAGGCGCAACTAACAGCGATATACTTTGTTCCCATAGGTGCATCTTATTTATTTAATAAACATTTAATTAACGAAATATTTCGGCAATTAATTGCAAGCAACAAACGTTTTCCCTACACATACATACAGATTTTCACATGTACACACTATACGAGTATACACACAATTTACTATGTATGCATACAAAAGTTTGGATGCCAGAATATTCTAAGAAATGTGACTGAATTGGGAATTTTTCGATCGTTACTTTAGTTTTGTCAAAAGGCGCTCTAGCGATGCCTTATTTGGTTTTAGTTAACGAAGCCCAGGTCAGGGCAGTGGCGCTGGTGGTAAGGGCTATGCAAGCTATACTTAGGTGCGTGGTTCGAATCCCGCAGAAAACTTTTTTTCAAAAATTATTTAAAAAATTTTTTTTTAATATTTGTATATTTATTATAAATGCTTGCTGCCAATTGATAATCATTTATAAACATACGCATATGAATTGTGCATTTAAGTAAAAACTAAAACTGTTTTATGCTTTCCGATTTGCGACGTGTGTGGCAGGCAGTTTTTCTATGCATGCATATACAGTGGGTAACATTAATATTCGGTTTTTTGTTTTTCCAACTTCAAACGCAAATAAAACATAAACTATTTATTAAAATAAAAAAGTGTAAATGGTAAGTTTTAGATTGAAAAATTACCTTTTCAGAGAGGTATGCATAAAGGTATTATATTTAACATAACTAATAGAAATTATACATAAACAAGAAAAACACCAAATTTGGCGTTACATTAATATTCGGTTTTTTCTTTAACAACTATCAAAATTAAAGTTTTACTGAAAAAATTGATCATATATAATACTTGATATGGTATCCATTATTTTCTATAACGCCCTTAAGAAATTTTGACACATTGTTAATTTTTTTTTGTTTGTGTCCTTGTAGCCGATTTTGGCCCGCTCTTCCTGCTGCCATGTCTTTATGGCAGATATTATTGATATCGTCATTCTTTGTGCTTGGCAGTCCAACTTGATCCACAAATTCTCTATGGAATTTAGATCTGGGGATTGAACTAGTGTTTCCAAGAGTTTTGGGCAATTGCAAAGCAACCAGGACGTGACTTTACGGACTTTATAATTGGGATCATTGTCCTACTACAGCTTAAATGTGTCTAATATACCCATTTTTTCAGTCAACTGCTTAAAATTTTCTTTCAAAATGTCTTGAATAGTAATCTCGGGTCGTCATGCCATCTATAAAACCCAACTTTCCTGCTCCCTTGGTGGAAATGAAGCCCCAAATCATGACGAAACCTTCGCCGTGCTTTTCAGTTTTCATTAAATGTATTCCATCGGCTTCATATTAACTTTATACCACAACCTGTGGTATATCTAAGCATATCCCATAACTTCTAAGCAAATTAAATTTGCTTTCGTCCAGGAATATTATGTCACCCGACCCGAAGGTCTGGTCCACTATGGAGTAGTCTGAGGCTAGCAATATCCTTTATTTCCGCATACGGTCAGAAAAGAATGGATTTTTCATAGCAATTAAGCTATTGTACCCATGTGGTATTTCTGATACACCAAATTTATGCAGCTGAATCGAGTTTTCTATAATCAGCAATGAGTTCAGCTTTTAATTCTGGAGCACTTGGTCAAGGATTCTCTTTTACTTTCCTTACAATCTCGGTATATCCTCGGAAAGTAAGTTTTTCAGGTTGAGTAATTTGGTTAATTGAGGCGATCCTTCACTCATTTCTGAAACTTCGGAGGATGGCTTTTATATTATTTAGCTTATTTTTCAAAATTCAAGCAATTTCAGCTAAACTTTACCCTCCAACTGCACCTGGAGCCCAAGTTTTCGCTGCTCCAACGATGAAATTGGTCCTTTTTGGCCTATTGTGTATTTCAGCTAAGGAATTAAGTTTTGCGCTAATTTTTTTTGTTAGATAATGTTAGTTATAAATTGCTTATTCGATAAAAACCATTAAATATGCCATTTGTGGCTTTTCAGAGTTGCCGTGATGCTTTGTTTCACAACTTTGCTAAAAAACCGAATATTAATGTAACGCCAAATTTGGTGTTTTTCTTGTTTATGTATAATTTCTATTAGTTATGTTAAATATAATACCTTTATGCATACCTCTCTGAAAAGGTAATTTTTCAATCTAAAACTTACCATTTATACTTTTTTATTTTAATAAATAGTTTTTGTTTTATTTGCGTTTGAAGTTGGAAAAACAAAAAACCGAATATTAATGTTACCCACTGTATGTATGTATGTATATGTACGTGTATACACATCCAAAAGTGTATACATATTGCAAGAATTGCGATTGTATTGTTTTGTGTCGTCACAAGCTGCTGATCAGCTGGTCAGCTGATCAGCTGTGAATTTATTTAGGTTTAGCTAACGATTACATGTTGTTTTCAAAAGACCCAGGTTCGAATCCCGCTGGAAACTTTTTATTTATTAATCAAAAACTTATGAATTTTATTTTTTAAATTCATTAATATTATTATATTTATGTTAAAATGCTTTTTGCCATCTTAGCAATTGCTACTAAGCTATTGTATGCATGAATTATGCAGCTGGCCACAACAAATTTCTTTGCCGATTTGCCACGCCCCCAGGGGGCGTAGACGCATAATTTTTTGCCAGTTCTTAGAAAGGGCCGAGGATAACATGACTGCAAAATTTGGTTGCTTACATTCCAAAAATGCGAAAACTACAGGGTATTTTTCGATATGCCACGCCCCCAAAGAGGCTGAAAAATTCTTTTTGGGGCATCGATAGAGGAGAACATTAGTAACTCAACCATCCAATTTTCAAGCTTCTAGCTCTAAAACTGTAGGAGATATAAACTTTTGCGGTTTGCCACGCCCCCTGTGGGCGTAGATATATCTACCATAGCTTATTAGTCTTGGGTTGTCAACACGAGTATACATGCAAAATTTCAAGTCTCTAGTGTCAATAGTGTTCAAAATATAGCACAATTTGAAAAATCACTATATATTCAGGTCCGATTTGCCACGCCCCCAATGTGCGTAGACATAAAACTTTTTGATCGATCTTCTTAGAATCATAGCATTAACTCACATGCAAAAGTTCTAGCTTTAACGGTGTAGAAGATACGTATTTCCTGATTTGCCACGCCCCCAATGGGCGTAGATATATCCGCCATAGCTTTTTGAACTTGGGTTGTCACCCCGAGTATACATTTCAAATTGCAACTCTCTAGCTCATCATCTAGTATGATAACTTAACTATGGGCGGAAGAGTTTTCCGATTTGCCACGCCCCTAGTGGGCGGATCGGGAAAATTTTTACACTTTATAATTCGGGAACATATATGAGTATATGTTTAAAATTTCAAGTCTCTAGCTCTAATAGCGCCGAAAAATATTGCGTTCATACGGACAGACGGACGGACAGCAAGACGGACATTGCACAAACCCAATATACTTTCTTCCCTTTGGGAACTTGCAAAGGCAAGCTGATAAAATGTAAAATGTTAGCCGTTCCAGCAAGTAGTTCAGCATCCGAAAGAGCCTTTTCGGTTGCTAAAAATTTAATTAATTATAAACTTTGCAAAGTTGCAACAACGGATGACTTAGTAAATAAAATAATGTTTTTGCACTGAAATATTAATTTATTGTATAATGAGTCATTTTCAGAAATAAATTTATAAATATGAAATAAATTTATAAAATGTGTATGAAATTTTATTGAAGATATTTTGTATGAAGCGTCATCAATAACAACTCAGTGTACAGTGAGTTTACTGCACACCAAAATAGTGTGCAGTAAAAAACACTGTACAGTAGTTTTAGTGTACTCATAAGGTGCTGTACAGCATGGGAGTGAGTGAAACGGCAAGCTGTCGATACAGACAAGTTGTACAGCATTTACTGCCACCCATTTAAGCTGTACACAAAAAAAGTGTACAGCTTTTTATAATGAATGATTCATTTGCCCATTTGGATGCATTCATGCAGATGTATAGTGTGTATACATATTGCAAGAAGTACGATTGATCAACTGTGAATTTATTTAGGTTTACCTAACGATTACATGTTATTTTCAAAAGACCTGGGTTCAAGTCCCGCTGGCAACTTTTTATTTATCAATCGAAAACATATAATTTTTTTTTTTTTTAATTCATTAATATTATTATATTTATGTTAAAATGCTTTCTGCCATCTTGGCAAGTGCTACTAAGCTATTATATGCATGAATTATGCAGTTGGCCACAACAAACGCCCCCAACGGGCGTAGATATATCCGCCATAGCTTTTTGAACTTGGGTTGTCACCCCGTCATTCCAAATAGCAACTCTCTAGCTCATCATCTAGTATGATAACTTGCCTATGGGCGGAAGAGTTTTCCGATTTGCCACGCCCCTAGTGGGCGGATCGGTAAATTTGTACACTTTATAATTCGGGAGCATATATGAGTATATGTTTAAAATTTCAAGTCTCTAGCTCTAATAGCGCCGAAAAATATTGCGTTCATACGGAGAGACGGACGGACATTGCACAAACCCAATATACTTTTCTTCCCTTTGGGAACAAAGTATAAAAAGAAAAAAATAATAATAATATTAAAATACCAATCATTTTATAACTAATATGTCATTTTGTAATTTATTAGTGTTAAGTAATAGCTAAGCACGTACAAATAACTTTTGTCATACGGTGAACTTTACGTTATACTTAAAGCTTAAACACGCAGAAAAGAAAAAAACGAAAACTGTGCTAGTAAAAGGCAAGTCTTGCTTTAGGAGTATTTTAATACCTATTGCCGCCAAAATTTAGAATTTATTCTATTTTAAATTACTAACTACTTGCACAATAGGTGCCGAATGGAGAAACAGAATAGTTTAATAACACCTTCGATTATAAACCAAGAACTTAACAACGAAAGCACCAATATTGCAAATCAGCAACGACAGAAACGAATTTTTCAGACCTAGTCAAGTTGTAAATCCAGAACATTGAGCAAACTTAACAGATCTTGATCGGATACCCGATATAGTGAAAGGAGTACGGAAATTTTCCAGCACTTATCCCGATTATTAGTAACAGCGCATTGTATTTATGTTTAAAACTGGAAAACCAGAGCTATAGAACCAGTCATGCAAACGCTAGAGCACAATCTTCAAGTTTAAAATCAGAACTCAGATCAAACCAAAGCCCGATTCCAGCTCCACGATTAATATTACCATATCCAAACATAGGCCAACGATAAATTCCTATTATCCCTCCACGAAACATGCTTCCTCAATATTCATTTAATTCGAATCCTAACGTGACTCATTCTCAAAGACTAAACGATATCCAACAATATAACACTCTGGTCAGAGGACAAAATTTTGCTCCCTCGCGACTATTTTAAAAATTACCAGCAACCACACGTGGCTCCATCTCGCCCTTTGGTATCCAAACCGCCGCAAGCCCCAGAGCCAATGGAAGTAGACCCCCGTACAATAAGTAGACAAGTCAATTATATGAAAAGGCCTCAGTTTGAAACCAGCAAAAGATCACCATTTCCATCAAACCAGTCAGACAATAGACAAAGCATCTTTAATATTCACACAAACGAATACGCGCAAGAGGAACAACTTCAAACTGAGTCATATGCCAATATTGCAGAAAGAACCGAATACGAACAGGCGATTGTAGACTACGAAAATCAGAACAACTCTGAACAAACTATAGACGATTACACACAACTAGCGGACCCAAACAACATAGACAATAATAACCAATACACCAATGCAGATGACAATATCATGTCCACTGCCAAAATTGGTATTGGTGGCATACGCTGGTCTTGTCCGATCTGTTTGGAAAAACAAATAAATTTTTCCAATATGTATAGTGCTGTGAGGGCTCAATTTTTAAAACTGAGAAAGGTCTCTAAGCGGTTTTCCAGTGACATGGCTGCTGCTGAAGAGATTTTAAACCAGTATAATTTTGAAAGTCCACCTCGAAATTCGGAGACTCCACTGTTATTGGTACCTCCTTCTGTACCAATACCGTCACCGAAATTGCTGGCTCCACCCTCACCCTGTGCTTCTGTTTTGTCCTCTGCGCCTAATTCTCTTGATCCTATACCAGTAGTTTTCTGAATCTTCTGTTTCCCCTGTCGTTGCTGATATTGAAACTCAAGTCTCTGTTCAAAAATTGGACTCCTCACCAATTATTGCTCAAACTAAGAGTGACAATAAGTCGGCCACTCCTGGCATTACCTTATCTGTCGTCTCTCCTCGAAAGCAAGTTTTCTTATCTAGGCTTTCATCGGATACGACATGTGAGGCAGTATCTGCTTTTATTTCAAGCAAGATCTCGGCCAATGTCTTTATATCGAAGTTTAGTTTTGCGACTCCGCGTGAAATTGCTTCATTCAAGATCAATGTGCCGCTTGAGTATTTCACAACAATATGTGATCCCAAATTCTGGCCACCTCATGTAGTTGTCCATGAATTTAAACATAAAAATCGAAACAAATCTCATCCTATTTCCTTGAATTTACTTTCGGTGCAATCAACATCAAGTATTACACCAAAAAACTAAAATATGTTTCATTCTTCTTCTCAGCTTTCACTCATTTACCAAAATGTACGTGGTTTGAAATCTAAACTTAAAAGTCTATACTTGCATAGTTTTAGTGTTCAATTTGACATTATTGCCTTCACTGAAACATGGTTAAGTCATAACATTCATAATAGTGAGATTCTTGCAAGTAATTTCACTATTTATAGACTTGATCGTTCGATGCGTAAAGGTGGTGGGGTGTTAATTGCTGTTAAATCCAGTATCCACTCCGAATTATTTACATTTTCCTATCTTCATGATGTGGAGATTATAGGGGTTAAATTAATGCTCCCATCGTGCTCTTTGTTTATTACATGTTCTTATATCTCTCCCTCTTCTGAAATGCAGGTTTATGCTTAACATATAACCTGTATTAAAGAAATTTATGAACATGTAACTGATAGAGACTTTCTTCTTGTGTTGGGTGATTTTCAATATTCCTAACACTTCTTGGTCCTCAACTTGTAATGCAAATTACTTTATTCCGACAATTGATCACTATGTTTTTGATGAATTGTTTCATCTTTCTATGTTTCAGATGAACTGCATTTCTAACCATCTGAATCGCACGCTTGATCTTTTGTTCATTAATCATGACTCCATCATTAATGTCGTGAGATCAACTCCTTTCTGCTTACCAGAGGATTTGCATCACCCGACTTTAGAGGTTTTATTATCTATTGATAATCCTCTAACTTATTCATCTTTGCCTTCTAGTTTAATCCGCTGTTGTCGTAAATGCAATTTTGTTTTGCTTAATGAATTAATTAATTCAACAGACTGGTCTCTTCTTTATGAGTCGGTTGATATTAATTTGGCAGCATCGATTTTTTATACTACCTTAAACTTTTTTATAGTACCTTAAACTGTCAATTGGATAAATGCGAATTCTTTAAAAAGAAGGTTGAGTTTCTCTGCTTTGTCATATCAGATAAAGGCATTGAAACAAACCCATCCAAAGTAATGGCAATAGTCAATTATCCACAACCTAAAAATTTAAAAGACCTACGGGAATTTCCAGGATTAGCTGTATATTATAGGAGGTTCATGCAAGATTTCCCTAAAGTGGCAAAGTCACTTAGCTCTCTTTTAAGAGGGGAGGATGGACGCGTGTCCAAAAAAGAATCATCAATAAAACTAATAAGATTTGTTAGAGAGTCGAAATGAAAACACTCCACATTTGCCGAATTAAAAAATTGAACTGTTTATTTCTTAAAATCCTAGTGCTTATATACCTTAAAAATACTTCCAGGCACTGGAAGGCTATAATTAATTCCATGCACACAAGTGCACAGATGTTTGTCAAGTGTCCCTTTTCGATCGCTAAGCTGTTCTCACGTCTCGCGTTACATTTTTATTACTTGCTGCGTTGGTGCTGCAGCTAAGGGTTGACATGTTTATTACTTGGCTTCAGAAAACGCGCAGGTTATCGACTATTGCCTATTTTTTAATATGTTTATTTATGAGGCATGTTCATGCTTGAACATACTGCCAGGGGCCTAAGATTTGTGACTGAGAAATTTTAATTTTATGTTTGGTAACGCGCAGGTTATCCGTAATGTTTATTCTTATACATATGTATGTTTTTATCTGTCGTGTTCATGTTTGAACATTCTGCCCGGGGGCCTAATTTCTGTGTTTTTGATAACGCGCAGGTTATCACATATTTTGTAAATTTGGATTTTAAATTATATAGGACCAGGAAATGCAATAGCTTTTAATCGTCTCTTTACATTACATTTTCTTATGGCATATATAACTAATATTATTACAATTATAATGCTTAATATCATAGATGTGTGTCCTGATATATGATGAAAATGGAGCCAGTTTTAACTCTAAGTGATTTTCCTTCATATGCTGTATTGCTTTTTGTAAATGTTCTATTTCTTTTGTGTGGTTAATTTTTGCTAGCTCTAATGGGCTCCACACTATTTTAGGGATATCAATAATTTTTCCTACGTATGAGGTTGCAACTTCTTCGTGCCTTTCTGAATGTAAGTTATTATTATGAGACACTATGGTTTTATCTCCTGATCGAGCAGTGCAATCTGATTTCATAGTTAATACACCCTGTTCTGGTAACTCTATGAGTTCTTGTTGTGCTCCCTTACATCGTACGCTTAGCCTCTCATTTATGGGGACTTTAAATATCCACTTGTTTTTACCTTCTAGTTCAACTCAATATCTTTTTGAATGGACTACCGTTTTATAAACACAGTTAGATGGTCTGTTTGGTTTAAATAGTGAAATTTCGCAACTGTTATCATTGGCATTATCCCAAGGCCAGTTACATTCACAGATGCGTTTGTTTTGTTGCCATTTTGTGCATTTGTTGAGTGTAGCTTCAGCCATTAGGTGATACGAATCTATTTCGAAATTGAACACTAAGTATTCTGTTCTTTGATGTACTATTATCATTTGGTCGTCATTGAGGACAGGTATCGGAACAACTTTATATAGGTGAGATGGATATCTACTATTCGCACTGAATATTATCTTGTTGTCAATAAAGGTTGCCTTTGTTGTTAGTAGCTGATATATATCTTTTAATTCTGTACCAGTCCTTTTCCCTGGTAGGACTAAATTCTCGGACAAGCTTTCTTTTATTTTGGGGTGTGATCTGCCAAACCTTACGCACGTGCATACGAGCGCATCGCGAAAGTGACATTCCTTATCTCTCCGACAATCAAAACAAAAACAAAATAAAGAGATCAATAAATCTGGCTGGCGTCGCTATGTCGCCAACGCAGCGCCGAAAAACTCCAAAAACCGACACTGGTCAACGGCAGAGCAACAACAACTATTATCAACCGTTACAAGCGTTAGATGACCAAACTGATAACGAACAGTGCGAAGAAGTAATCTGCAACAGAACCAAAATTCACGTTCCTCCTATTACGGTGCTTAAAATTAGCGCTGAACAGCTACATGTTATTTGCAAATTACTGAATGTCAAAGACTACTCAATTAGAAAAATTTCTATTGGAGTTAAATTAAACACTGCGAAGAAGAGATGGATTTTGCCAATGTCTGCACCCATCTGCAAAGCTCTAAACATGAGTTTTTCTCCTTTGCAAAAAAACACAATAAACCATACAAAGCTGTGCTTACGGGACTTGACGACACTCCGGCTGATGAGGTTAGAAACAAGCTTACCCAAATGGGACTTCATTGTACAGATGTCAAGTTTATCCAAAGGAAACGAGCCAACAATAGTATTTTCTCGCTGTACATAGTTTACTTTGTCAACAAATCTACAAGTCTAAACGAGCTGAAGAAAAACTTCTCTGTCATTGACCATATCAGAGTCAAATGGGACTACCAAAGACGCAGGGACACCGTGACTCAGTACTATAACTGCCAGATGTTCGGGCACGGATCGTCCTATTGTAGTGTAAAACCATACTGTATGAATTGCGCAGGAAACCATAAAACTATTGAGTGTCCAGAAAAATTGCCTGTAAAATGTGCAAATTGTCACGGCTCTCATAAGTCTAATTCAATGGAGTGCCCAGGCAGAATAAACTATATGAAAGCAAGGGATAGGGGCGTCACCAAAGCACGGGTAGTCAGAACATCATCACAGTCACCACAGATAAACTGCGTTAAAACTTTTCCAACTCTTAATGGACAGATATCTGAACCATTAAAGACAACCTGGACCAGGCAGCCACAGATAAGTAGTGATCTCTTTTCGCTAGACGAGTTAAAAGGTCTTACTTTTGAGCTCATTAGTAATCTCAGAAATTGTAAATCCAAGACTGACCAGTTTGAGGTAATAACCTCACTTGCCTTCAAGTTTCTTTCTTAATGATAGACAAAGTAAAGATCATTGCGTGGAATGCCAGGGGCATTCAAAACAAGCAAAGAAGAATTTTGTCACTTCCTGTTTGACAGCGACATTGACATCTGCCTTGTATCTGAAACCTGGCTAAAAAACTGTATCTTCCTCAAGGTTCCTAATTATAGTTGTTACAGAAACGACCGTACGACTAGCAGAGGAGGAGGGGTAGCAATCTTTATTAAAAAAAATATCCGCCACTCTTTATTACCTCTCCCAAATACTAAAATTATTGAAACGATTGGCGTAAAAATCTTTATTAGTGATGGCACTGAGATGTCCATTTTCTCATGCTATTTCCCAGGGGGCCGCGAAAATTCCTCTAAAAAACAGCTTTTTCAGGCCGATTTACATAAGTTGTGTAGTGCAAATGGAACTCGAACTCGTGGGGTAACCTACTTAAATCTAAGGTAGACTGCAGGAACTTTTATCTAATGCATCCCTCCGAACATACATATTACGCCGCAGGAAGTCACGGGCAACCCTCTACTTTAGATATATTCCTTACCAATCGTCCTGGTTATCTAGCTAGCCCACGAGTGTTACACGCACTAAATTCTGATCACATTCCAGTGCTGCTTGAGGTATCAGTCAATTCTGCCTCTACCGCAAACTACTTTTACTGTAAAAAAGAGCAAACTGGGTAAGATTCGCCCGTTTCGTCGAAAATTCGCTTCCGCCCCTAAACTCAAACTTAATGTGGCGCACAGAAGATGTTGATGATATGATCAACATTTTTAGTGAAGTCCTCCGTGAAGCCAAAGATATTAGCATCCCAAAAAAACAAATAAAATTTTCTCCAAAACCACTGCCGCAAAACATTATAAACCTTATAAAGAGTAGAAACATACGACGGCGCACCTGGCTGAGGTATCGTCACCAATCCGATCTCATCCTGTTCAAATGGCTAAATAAACTAATTACCGAGGCGATACTAGAATTTAGAAATAAATCCTGGAATATCACTCTTGCAGCTTTAGATAAAGGTTCTTCCCCTTTTTGGAAACTCTCCAAAATTATTAGAAAGAAACACTTAATTATTCCTACATTAGTCAATAACAACATAAGTCACTCGACAGATGAAGAAAAGGCTGACGCGTTAGCTCAATCGTTTCGACTAAACCATATCGTATCCGCTGGGCTCGGTGATCCACTAACTAAAGCCGCTGTCGATGCCTCAATCCTCTCAGTCGCTCAATTATCTATAGAGCCGCTGAATGACTACTTTATTAGCTCCAGCGTCATAAAAGATATACTGAAAAGGCTGAAGAAGAAGAAATCTCCAGGTATTGATCAAATTGACAATCTATGCTTAAAAACCCTATCTACGAAGGGAATAAAGTTTATTACGTGCATAGTCAATAAATGCCTAGAGCTAAGTTATTTCCCTTCTGTCTGGAAGTGTGCCAAAGTTGTTCCTATTCCAAAACAAAATAAGCCTATCGAGTTACTCTCATCTTACAGGCCTATTAGTCTTTTGTCGGCAGTCAGTAAAATACTAGAGAAGGTAAATTAACTCATTTTGTCGAATCCAATAATATCCTTCCAAGTCACCAGTTTGGATTTAGAAACGAACACAATACTGTTCAGCCCCTTTGTAGAATTAAAAAAATGATTAAAGACAACTTCTCCAGTTCTATGTCAACGGGATGGTACTGCTAGATATCAAAGCCGCATTTGATTCAGTGTGGCATGACGGCCTAATACATAAAATGTTACATCTAAATTTCCCACCTGCGGCCATAAAGATAGTTCAAAGTTATCTAAAAAACAGATCTTTTATAGTATATTTAGGAAATGCTTCATCCACAACAGTTAATATTTCAGCAGGCTGTCCCCAAGGCTCATGCCTATCTCCTATTCTATATAATATATATACATCTGATCTCCCAATATTACCCCAATGCACAACCTCGGTTTTTGCGGACGACACAGCAATTCTTTGTGGTAGAATTCGTTCTGCAGATATAGTACGAAACCTCCAAGCAGCATACGACTCTTTAGCTACATATTTCTCCCAATGGAAAATTTTAGTCTGCCCAAAAAAGACCAAGGCAATATTTTTCACAAAAAACGAAAGGACATCTACGTTCCAACAACAGATATCAGATTGGGCTCGGAATATATTAAGTGGGAACCAAATGTCAGGTACCTGGGTATTATTCTGGACAAAAGACTTACATTCAAAGGCCATATAACCAACACAAACAAAAAACTCAAACATTTAATCCGTACGCTATATCCCCTTATAAACAGAAACTTTAGGCTGAACATAGAGAACAAAATGTTTTTGTTTAGGTTTATTTTCCAATCAGTTACTTTTTACGGTGCACCAGTCTGGTCAGATATAGCCAAATGTCACATAAGTCAGTTGGAAATCACACAAAATAAAGTCTTGAAGCTTGTTTTGAATCTGTCGAGCCAATGTCGAATTCATAACCAAATGTTGTGAATCAACATATTCACATATAAATGACCTGGCATAGCCATTTAGTTCTTAAGTATTATTAGTGTTTAAGTTAGCTTGTAATAAATTACCTTGGGGTTTTCTATTTCTTTGATTTTTCCCCCAATAATTATGTCATCTTATATACCATGTCATACTCCTAAAAAAAATATCTAAGCAGAAAAGGCATATCCTTAGTCTAAACTCTTTAATTATTGCAAGATACCATTCACAAAACTGTAATTATAACAAAGAGTGAAATAAATTGAATTGAATTCTTTTATTTTGGTTATCTCTTCCCCAAATTGGTTAGGTTTCAAAAAAACTGGACTTAATTTACTGTGATTAATATCAATTAGCATATTTATTATCCCTGTTTGAATCTTGTCACATTCTTCGATCAAGGAATTAAGTTGATTAGTTATCATAAAGAAATTAATTGATTGTTTGTACATATAATACGATTCTTTTAGTCTTTCTGTCATGTTGTCTATACGTATATTCATGTCTTTAAAGTGGGTATTAATGTCCTCAACGGATCTTTTGAGTATATTTGCTGGGGAATCTATTATTGATGTTTGTTTCTCACTCAATTTGTTTATGTTATGTTGGTTTTCTAATAAATTGACTATGTTTTCTTTCATTTGTTCTCTATCGTCAGCATCCATTATTCCAAATAATAAATGATATAATGAGCCCATGAACTCGAAAGGTGCGCGTTTGGATCTTGGTTTATTTTTTAGTATGAATAGTTTGTTATTTTAATTTAATTCTGCTATTCGTCTTTTTGTATTGTTGAGGATAATGTTACATTGGTCTTCGAAACTATATAATTTTGTACACATTACTCTCATTTTCCCTTCGAATTCGCTTCCTTTCTTTAGCATTTCAAAATATGATTGTAGAAGATAACTAGATCCCAAGATGAGGTTACTATTTCTACTTCACCCATTGGGTCTAAGTAAATTGCCGAATTATTTCCTAGTTTCGAAATCGTTATCTTGTCGTTTTTAATTATTTTTGCACTTGACATTTGGCAGAGTAATGCTAACATTAGCATAGCCATCAATACGCTTAGTTGATCCTCCCCGCCCCCTAGTGGTTTGTTTCGTGCTTCTTTGTTCTGAGTCTTCATTTTTTAATTTTCCCAGTGGGCATATTTTGCTGATAGGTCGTGTAACTAACCCTTCTTATGATTTAATTTTTACGACTCTAACTTTATTATCTTGGCCTTTGTGAACTTCTTCTATTATTCCTAGCGCCCATCTAGCTGGATGACAATTTTCATCCTTTATTAATACTATTTGCCCTTCTTCGAAATTTGGCATCTCTTGTTTCCATTTATTTCTTTATTGGAGTTTGTGTAAATAGTAATTTTTCCATTTATTCCAAAAATCTCTTCTCATTTTTTGAATTAATTTCCATCTATCAAGACTTCCTATTTTTTTTCTTCTATTGATTCTATATCTCCTACTGTGGGTCTACCTATTAAGAAGTGTCCTGGAGTTAATATTTCGATGTTATCTATGTCATTTCCAGTTGTATATAGAGGTCTTGAGTTTAAGACTGCTTCAATTTGACATAGCAGGGTTGTCATTTCTTCAAAAGTTAAATTGTTATCTCCTATAATTCTTTTTAAATGATACTTTACTGATTTTACTCCTGCCTACCAAATTCCTCTAAAGTGAGGGCTTGCTGCTGGAATAAAATGCCACTTTATTTGCTCTTTTTCTAATGTAGAGCAAATTTTTGTATTTTCTTGTATCGATTTCTTAAACTCTTTTTCTAATTTTTTAGCCGCTCCTACAAAATTTGTACCGTTTTCTGAATATATATTTTGGCTTTTGCCTCTACTTAACATAAATCTTCTCATTGCAGATAAAAATGCGTCTGATGTTAAGTCACTCACTGCTTCTAATTGGAAAGCTTTTGTTGACAAGCACAGAAATAGTGCTATGTACCCTTTATACATTTTTTGTCCACGATTCTTAGAACATTTCATATAATAGGGCCCCGCATAGTCTATTCCTGTATTTAGAAATGGGTATGACATTGTAATTCTATTTTTTTGAAGATTTGCCATTGTTTGTTGCGTAGGTGTATGATGATATATTGTGCATGTAACACAATTACGTAAATACTTCTTTAGGCAAGTTGAGTCCAATTATCCAAAATTTCCTTTGAATATAGTTTCTCATTAAATTAATTCCACCGTGTAAGGTGACAGCGTGAGCATCCTTTATTATTAAATCAACTAAATGGCATTTGTCAAGAATAATAGGATGCTTTACGTCAAATCCAATACTAGCATTTTCTAATCTTCCCCCTACACGAAGTATTCCTTTTTCGTCCAAAAATGGATTCAAGCTAATTATTTTACTTTTACTTTCCAATTGCTTTTTTACCAATAGCCTTCCTATTTCTGTTCTAACTGTTGCTGCCTAATGATTATTTTTTTTAGCGTTTTTGACCTCTTCCACTGTTATATACTGTGGTGGTTTTTGGGTCGTCTTTTTATACTCTGAACCCATTGAAAATGGGAATTCAAGGTATAATGGTTTTGTGAAAATGTATGTAACAGGTAGAAGGAGACGTCGCAGACCCCATAAAGTATATATATTCTTGATCAGCATAAAAAAATAAGTTGATTGAGCCCTGTCCGTCTGTCCGTCCGTCCGTATGAACGTCGAGATTTCGGAAACTACAAAAGCTAGAGAACACTCGTATGTTAGCTACGCAGTACGAGTTTATTTTGTTTTTTCGATAACTCGTCCCATTTCCAAATTATCGATAAAATATTGAAAATTCGTTTCCATTTTTAAGGTTTTTTTTTGTATAACTTCTTCATCGTTTTAGCTAGAGACTTCAACTTTATATATTTAGATACATATTATGGATACGCAGATTTTGAATACCACGCCCCCTCCGCCCCCAATTTGAAAAAAACGCATTTCAAATACTAGAGACTTGCAATTTGGCACATAGATAGATTCTGATACTCTTAATCTACTCTGAAAATTCATAAGGATCGTCTATCTAGAAATGGAGTTATATAGCGTCCAAAGTTCAGCCCAACCCACCCCCAAGCCGCAGCAGCAACTGCGCAGTTAGCAGAGCGCGCCTCTAAGTGCGTAAAGAAGAAGAGTATCACTTTTTTTTGCAGGGTTCAGGGTATCTCGTAGTCGAGCCGTCTCGACTAGAGCCTTCTTACTTGTTTGTTATTATTTTAATAAATCAAGAAAACAAAGGCTACTACTTTTTGTAATTTTTGAATGCAAGAATATCGTTAGAGTCGAAATGAAAACACTCCACATTTGCCGAATTCAAAAATTTAACTCTTCTCTTTGTGAGATCAAAAATTGAACTGTTTATTTCTTAAAATCCTAGTGCTTATATACCTTAAAAATACTTCCAGGCACTGGAAGGCTACAATTAATTCCATGCACACAAGTGCACAGATGTTTTGTCAAGTGTCCCTTTTCGATCGCTAAGCCGTTCTTACGTCTTACGTTACATTTTTTTATTACTGCGTTGGTCGCTGCAGCTAAGGGATGACATGTTTATTGTTTGGCGTCAGATAGCGCGCAGGCTATCGACTATTGCCTATTTTTAAAATTTATTTATAAGTCGCATGTTCATGCTTGAACATACTGCCAGGGGCCTAAAATTTGTGACTGAGAAATTTTAATTTTATGTTTGGTAACGCGTAGGTTATCCGTAATGTTTATTCTTATTTAGCTTGTGGCTGTAAATTTTAAATTTTTAGTATTTTAATTTTTGTTAATATGTTCCGATCCAATTTTTTGGGAATACGGATTTACCGGCACAATAACACAAATCTGCTTTGATTTGTGCCACATGTTCACTCTTGAACATACTGCCAGGGAGGCCCAGAATTTGTGCGCGCTCTCCTGATGATGGTCCAGTCATCTCTGAAGCGGCTTCTGCGTAGTTGATGAGAGTCGTCGTCTTCCCGAAGGCTCCTGTCATCTTTGCCATCATTTAACCTATTGGTTTGGGGATGCAGGCCCTCTATTGCTACAAATTCTCTTTTGTGAATTTGAGCAACTTTTGTTCGTTCCCCTTATTTGGGGATACGTTTCCACTGGCGATACAATTCTCTTCAAGAATTGATCGTCCGCTCCCCTTCTTTGGAGATGCGGATCTACCAGCTTTTACAAATTCTCTTATGGAATTTGTTTTTCCGTTCCTCTTTTTTGGGAATACGGATTTAACCAGCACTATTAATTATCTTGTTTGAATTTGAGCAATACATTTATATATTATCTGCCTCTTACCTCTGGTGGGGGAGAACAGAAATATATTAAATGTTTTATTTTAAGCTGAGGTTTTTATAAAAACTCACAGCATTAAGACGCTGGTTCCTTCTCTGTGTCTCTTACCACTGGCGGGGGAAAAAAACAGAGAAGGCTCGAAGGACCAAAATGTTAGAGAGTCGAAATGAAACGCTAGATCTGCTGGGTTACCTTCTGATTTAACATGATTCCACTTAATTTCTGACATTTTCCTAATTTCCTCCGTTCTTTTTCTGATGAATTTATTTTTATTCAGTCCATTCTCAATCCAAGCCAACGTGATGGTAGAATCACTCCATGCATAGATTTGCACGTCGATTTTAATTGACTCAGTTATTTTTGAAATGAGTTTTGTGAGTAGATGGGTTGCGCACAGTTCTAGCTTAGGAATAGTTTTCCTGTTTTTCTTTGGATTTACTTTACTTTTGCTTGACAATATCATAACTGAGCTACCTACTTTGGCATAGACTACTGCTGCGTATGCTTTTTCGGAAGCATCAGCAAATCCATGAAGCTTTACTTCAACGTCTTTCTGGGTTTTTACTAGGGTTGTTGAAAGTATATCAAAATACCGATATATCGATATGTATTTAAAAAAATATATATATTTATATCGGAATATTTTTCCCCCCAAATATCGAATATTTTTATACCCTGAGCCCATTGAAAATGGGAAATCAGGGTATAATGGTTTTGATAAATGTATGTAACAGGCAGAAGGAGGCGTGGCAGACCCCATAAAGTATATATATTCTTGATCAGGGTCACGAGAAAAGTTGATATAGCCATGTCCGTGTGTCCATCTGTCCGTCCGTCCGTCCGTATGTTTGAACGCGTCGATTTCCGAAGATACAAAAGCTAGAGAGTTCATTCTTTTTGTTTTGGGTCCGTATATTGCACGCGCAGTACGAGTTTGTTTCAGAAATTCGATAGCTCGTATATTTGCAAAGTTATCTATAAACGAATTTAAAATTCATTTCAAATACTAGAGACATGCAGTTTGGTTTAGCATATAGAGATGAATATCATAATCATAATCTGAAGATATCAATACGATTGTCCATCTAGAAACAGAATTATTAATCATCAAAGTTTTCTCATCAAACCCATGCGACGCAGCAAGCAAGGCAAGACGTTTGCAATGCTTACACACATGCATATACAGATACATGCCCTACAAGCGTAGATCAGCGTCAGTTTCTTATGCGTGCAGAAACGAATCGAATAATTCTTGGAATATTATTCGTTTGAAGAAGGGCTCAGGGGATTTCGTAGTCGAGCAGTCTCGACTACAGCTTTCTTACTTGTTTTATGATTTGATATTTTTGATATTTTTATATATTTGCGTTGGCAATTGTCTCATAATGGTAAAAACGCATCACTCAGATTTTAAAAATGGAACAGGCAAATGCAATTTGTGCCTTAAAATAATAAGAACAAGTTGTAACACATCAAATATGGCAATGCATTTAAAAAACAACATTATGATGAATTTAGATGACCAAGGTGATGTGATAGCTTCGAAAACGACCACAATAGGTCAATATTGAAAGTACACATTGCGGAAGAGGGAACTTGACATGTAACGCAGCTTGCCACAAACTTCTTGGGAAAGCAATCCGGTATTTTTTTTGGAATTTTCATAAGGCCACTATGCCAGTACTATCGAAGATCGCATTACGATCAGCCCCTGGTAGCTAAGTGGCTTTGGAGCGACTTGCTTCGCCTATAAAATGCGTTGTTTGCGACTCATGAAGTCGTATGACGGATTTTCACATATCAGAACGCGTTTATTTTTTTGTTTTAAAGTTTGAGTACCTAATACTGGTCATTATTATGAAAAATAGTTATTCTTATTATTATTTTTTTTTTGGTCAGATTGTAAAGTTATTGTAGGAAAAAGTTTTAAAAATATCGAAAATATCGATATATCGATATTTTTAACTTAACTTAATATATCATCGATACGATATTTTAAAAATATTCGACAACCCTAGTTTTTACCCACCTAGGTATTCTTATGTTTTGTAGATGTATTAAATTATCTTGAAACAATATCCATTCCTTGCTTTCTTCTTCGGATGATTCTTCATCCCATATTTGATCAGTTAGCCATAGTCTTTGCATGAACAGTTTCCCTATTATGATTACTGGTGATAACCACCCTAAAGGATCATATATTCTTGCTAGTGTCGATAAGACCGTTCTTTTTGTTATTATTTGCATACTGCTGTTGGTGAAATTAAATTTAAATTCATCTTTGAAGGGTTCCCACTGAAGCCCTAATGTCTTTATCGACTCATTTTCTTCAATACTTAATACTTTATTTTCCTCATTAGGTCAATTTCTTCAATTATTTCAGACTTGTTTGAAATCCACTTTCTTAGATTAAAACCTGCTTTTGCTAGTTCGTTGGAAACCTGTTCTACTATTTCTTTACAGTTTTCTATGGATTCTGCACCTGTCATTAGATCGTCCATATAAAAATATGTTTTAATAATTTCTTTGATTGCTGCGTTATTACAATTGTTGGCTATATCTAAAAGAACTCTTGTCGCTAGGAAGGCAGCTGATGCAGTACCATAAGTGATGGTTGTAAGTTTAAAGTTTTTTAATTTTTTATTTGAAGAATCTCTCCAAACAATATATTGAAATTTTTGGTTATCTTCGTCAATTTTGACTTGCCTATACATTTTCTCAATGTCTGCTGACACTACATATTCCCAGCGTCGCCATTTTAATATAATGTCAAAAATATCTTTTTGAACCCTTGGTCCAGTCCACATAATATCGTTTAGACTTTTCTTATTTGTTGTTTTTGCAGATGCCTCAAAGACTACTCTAAGTTTTGTTGTTAGACTACTGTCCCTTAACACTGCCTGATGTGGCAAATAATATTTTCCTTCTTTATTTGTAGGAATCATATGTCCTAAATTTCGATATTCCTTCATGAAATTCGTATAATCAGCTTTTAATTTTTCATTATTTTGTAGTTTTCTTTCTAAGCTAAGAAACCGAGCTATGGCTTGTGGCTTAGACTCTCCTAATTCATTTTCTTTTTTGAATGGAATTGTTATGATATATCGTCCCATTTCATCCTTTTTTGTTGTACTCAAAAAATTATTTTCACAAAATTCAGTTTCTTCGTCATTTTCATCTTCTTCCGTTTCTAATTCCCAGAACCGATTTAGGTCTTCTATTGCTATACTTGTTGCTACTATTGTTGATTCTCCTCTAGATTTTGTACAACCCGATACAATCCATCCAAATTTTGTATTTTGCCCGAGTAATCTATCTATTTTTACTATTCCATTTTTTAGTACATGTGCGTATAAGTCTGCGCCTATTATCATGTCTACTTGACCTGGCTTATGAAATCGGGGATCAGCTAAACTGTAACTGTGCCATTTAGCAGTGTCTACACTTACTTTGTCTACTGGGGGGGCTTTCATTAATGTTGATACTATGATGGCCTCAACCTCGAGTTGCTCTTTTTTATACCCTGAACCCATTGAAAATGGGAATTCAGGGTGTAATGGTTTTGTGAAAATGTATGTAACAGGCAGAAGGATACGTCGCAGACCCCATAAAGTATATATATTCTTGATCAGCATAAAAAAATAAGTTGATCTAGCCCTGTCCGTCTGTCCGTCTGTATGAACGTCGAGATTTCGGAAACTACAAAAGCTAGAGAGCTGAAATTTCACATGAACACTCGTATGTTAGCTACGCAATACGAGTTTATTTTGTTTTTTCGATAACTCGTCCCATTTCCAAATTATCAATAAAAAATAGAAAATTCGTTTACATATTTTAGGTTTTTTTGGGTATAACTTCTACACCGTAGCTAGAGACTTCAACTTTATATATTTAGATAGATATTATGGATACGCAGATTTTGTAGTTTTCAGATTTTGGATTCCACGCCCCCTTCGCCCCCAATTTGAAAAAAACACATTTCAAATACTAGAGATTTGCAATTTAGCAAATAGATAGATATAGATACTCCTAATCTACTCTTAAAATTTCATGAAGATCATGCATCTAGAAATGGAGTTATAAGCGTCCAAAGTTCAGCCCAACCCACCCCCAAGACAAAGCAGCAACTGCGCAGTTAGCAGAGCGCGCGCTCATAAGTGCGTAAAGAAGAAGAGTATCACTTTTTTGCAGGGTTCAGGGGATTTCGTAGTCGAGCAGTCTCGACTAGAGCCTTCTTACTTGTTATTTTTGGGATACGGACTTTTTTGCACTACAAATTATTATACCCTGAACCCATTGAAAATGGGAATTCAGGGTATAATGGTTTTGTGAAAATGTATGTAACAGGGAGAAGGAGACGTCGCAGACCCCATAAAGTATATATATTCTTGATCAGCATAAAAAAATTAGTTGATCTAGCCCTGTCCGTCTGTCCGTCCGTCCGTCCGTATGAACGTCGAGATTTCGGAAACTACAAAATCTAGAGAGCTGAAATTTCACATGAACACTCGTATGTTAGCTACGCAATACGAGTTTATTTTGTTTTTTCGATAACTCACCCCGTTTCCAAATTATCGATACAAAATTGAAAATTCGTTTCCATTTTAAAGGTTTTTTGGCTATAACTTCTACACCGTTTTAGCTAGAGACTTCAACTTTATAAATTTAGATAGATATTATGGATACGCAGATTTTGTAGTTTTCAGATTTTGGATGCCACGCCCCCTCCGCCCCCAATTTGAAAAAAAACGCATTTCAAATACTAGAGACTTGCAATTTAGCAAATAGATAGATTTATATACTCTTAATCTATTCTAAAAATTTCATGAAGATCGTCCATCTAGAAATGGAGTTATTAGCGTCCAAAGTTCAGCCCAACCCACCCCCAAGCCACGGCAGCAACTGCGCAGTTAGCAGAGCGCGCGCTTATAAGTGCGTAAAGAAGAAGAGTATCACTTTTTGCAGGGTTCAGGGGATTTCGTAGTCGAGCCGTCTCGACTAGAGCCTTCTTACTTGTTTATTTTTGATTTGAGCACTTTTTGTTGTCCTATTTGAACTTATTAATGTTGTCCGTTCCCTTTTTATTTTTGGGATACGTACTTATTTGCACTACAAATTTTTCTTTATTTAAAACTTTAGCACTATTGTGTATATATATAGTCTGCCTTTTACCTCTGGTGGGGGAAAACAGAGCAATATAACAAAATTTTTTATTGTCTTTTGCTGAGGTTTTGTAATACCTCACAGCATAAAGACGCTGGTTTCTTCTCTGTGTCTCTTACCACTGCACACTGGGCAAAATTGCCAAAAAAGTGGCATAAAGTCTAATATTGCACATAGCGAGCTGAAACTTGGTATATTTTATAAATATACCACTCTAAATATAAAAACAAAGTTTTAAGTCATTTGACCACGCCTCCAAAAATAGCCCATATAGGGCAACACTGCGTATACGTGATCACTATTGAACTATATGTAAAAAAGCTGAGCTGCAAATGCAAAGTACCGCAAGAGCCGCAAAAAGCCGCAAACGGAGTTGTTACTAACTTTTAGTACACACTTTCTACTTTATTTTGATGTATAGTATATAACGCACAAACACGCAGAAGGTAAAGTTTTAGTCCACACAAGATGAACACTTTGGATGGGTTTTCTATCATTATGGACAATACAAAACAGTGAACATATAGAACATAAAAAAAAAAAATGAACACAAAATGTTTTTTTTTTATTCATTCTACATACCCAGGCCTTCAAAATCCATTTTTCACAATATTTTATTTTTGCAATTTGTACATTTGCCAAGCAGTCAAAGTGAATAAAAATTTCCCACCAATTTTGTCGCCAAAATCATCTGACTAATCAGCTGACTTTGAAACTTGATTATAATGAAAGTATAGCATTTTTAGCAAAAACATTGTTTGATTCTTCATATATAGGGTTTCTACTTTGAATATAATAAAACAGAATTCATTTTTTGTTCCATAAAATTTTGGACTTTATGCCACTTATTTGGCAATTTTGCCCAGTGTGCACTGGTGGGGGAAAACAACAGAGAACGCCGAAGGACCAAAATGTTAGAGAGTCGAAATGAAAACACTCCACATTCGCCGAATTCAAAAATTAAACAGTTTATTTCTTAAAATCCTAGTGCTTATATACCTTAAAAATACTTCCAGGCACTGGAAGGCTATAATTAATTCCATGCACACAAGTGCACAGATGTTTGTCAAGTGTCCCTTTTCGAACGCTAAGCCGTTCTCACGTCTCGCGTTACATTTTTATTACTTGCTGCGTTGGTCGCTGCAGCTAAGGGATGACATGTTTATTACTTGGCTTCAGATAACGCGCAGGTTATCGATTATTGCCTATTTTTTAATATGTTTATTTATGAGGCATGTTCATGCTTGAACATACTGCCAGGGGCCTAAGATTTGTGACTGAGAAATTTTAATTTTATGTTTGGTAACGCGCAGGTTATCCGTAATGTTTATTCTTATACATATGTATGTATGTTTTTATCTGTCGTCTTCATGTTTGAACATACTTGATGAAGCAGCGGTAGAAGCCTTTAACAAAATAAATATTTACTACTTTCCAAAGATGTAATTCTTCATTACCCCGATTCTGATAAGGAATTTCATCTAACGACTGACGCCTCCAATTTTGCTATAGGTGCCGTATTATCCCAAGACAACAGACCTATTTCATTCCTGTCAAAAACTCTTTCGAAGGCCGAAGAAAACTATGCTACTAACGAAAAAGAAATGTTAGCTATAGTTTTGGCTCTGAAAGCCCTCAAAAATTACCTTTACGGTAAATCTAAAGTGAAAATTTTTACAGATCATCAACCATTAACTTATTAACTTAGTAGCTGGAATGGAAATGCTAGAATTAAAAGATGGAAATCATATCTGGAAGAATACAATTATTAGCTTCTTTATAAGCCAGGGACAAATAACATTGTTGCCGATGCTTTATCCAGAATCAGCCAAATAAATTCCACATCTACTCAACATAGCTCAGAAAGTTCAGCAGAATACCTTATTCTCCATATCGAAGTCCCCAAAATCAAATATTCATCCTCAAATCACAAAGCATAGACTACAAGTTCAGTCACCCGTTCATAATATTTCATAAACATATAATTACACAGCCCAATTATACCAACGAAGATATTCGGGATTTACTTGCGAAACATCTCAATCCAGCCGTCATCAATGGTGTCTTTACCACAGAAGATATAATGGGGCAAATTCAAAATCTATATCCTAATCATTTCCGAAGCAAGTTTTAAAAAGGAATCTGTCAAGGAAGATACAGGTTCAACAATCTTAACAGAAACAGGAAAAGTTGTTCGTAAAAGCAACATTAAGAGTTCATAAATAGCAAGACTATAGACAACCAATTACTATTATAATTACTAATTTACATATGCTAT
Source organism: Drosophila antonietae (assembly GCA_030914385.1). Taxonomy (NCBI): domain Eukaryota; kingdom Metazoa; phylum Arthropoda; class Insecta; order Diptera; family Drosophilidae; genus Drosophila; species Drosophila antonietae. The sequence continues at coordinate 28,309 of JAUESO010000392.1, forward strand.
AAAATCTTATTGTGTACAAAATTCTTTAAGTAAAAATACGAAAATCGCACTATAAACCGAATTGTATCGCTAATTTAATTGCATAAGAAATCACTTTGTAAACCACTTTTAAGCTTCATCATGCCATCAACGCCAACTACTTCTCAACTTTCAAGTTTTAGTCTGAAGTCTGAATAAAGATCGTTAATATAAATTTAATAAAATTAACT
>JAUESO010000393.1:0-69160 GCA_030914385.1 Drosophila antonietae
CGGGCAGAAAAGGTTCCGCTCAGTTTAACAAAGGTTTTTATGGTTAAATTTATAATTAAATCTTATTTATTATATCTATTTTATATATATTATGTTGTACGCTCTATGTAGCGTTGTCGGATTCACGTTGTGTGCTCTTTGTAGCACTGTCGGATCCTTTGGCATAGCTTGCTGCGCTGGCGGGGCCGGTGCTGGTCGCACAGGCTATTGGGGCGCCAGTGCCGGTCCTCTCTGTACAGTATGAGTATAGCGGCTGCTCATGTTATTACTGTTGTTGTTGTTCTCGCTTTTGCTTTGTGGTTGTTTCAAATGCTTGCGGATGGCGACAGCCTTCTTGATCATGTGGTACAGATCCTCGGGGATGTCGGGCTTAAGACCCGCCGATTTCATAATGCGGCAGATTTTGTTGCCATTCACAAAGCGAACCTGGGTTACACTATGGGAATCATGAAGGATGATTCCGATTTTCGAAGGTGTCAGGCCTTTCGTGCCGAGCTTCTTGATCTGCTCCTTAACATCTTCTGCGTTCAGCTTCAGCTATGATGGCACTGTATAACATTATGGTGTACGTGCTGCTTGCGTACAGTGGATCCATCCCTCGGGCCCACGGGCACGGCAACTGAAGCGCATCGCGTAGCCGCTACCGTGCCCGAGGAAAAACCGTTGTTTCACTTTAGTTTTTGATTAATTTTTTTTTCACTCTACATGTTCGTGACACTTGTCACGGTCGCCATGTAATAATTTAAAAAATTGTTCACGAGCCTCAGCTCTGTCTTGTGGTCAAATTATTAATGTTTCTTTATTTTGAAGAATATATCGTCTTAGGCTAAGTACAATATTTGTATATAAGAAGTTCTGCCGCTGAGCGCAGCGACAGAACGGGAGAGCGTAGTATGCTTATATATGTATATATGTATGTATATGCATAGGGCATATACATACGGCATGTACTTTAGGCATGCGGCAAAATGCAGACGCGGCATATCTCGCGCTGCCGGTCAGTCACATATAAGTGGCTGATCGTATTTCAATTATTATGCTCGATATGTATATTTATGCATAGCGACAAAGTGTCACTATGTGCGCATGTAGTATACACTATCATGCACTGAGCATATGACGCATTTATATGTAGAATACTCTACATTGCGTCGGGTATTATTATTATGTTATTAAACATACTACACTACATAACCATCTAATATGTTTTCAATTGTTGTGTTTCTTTTAAAAACTAATTTCATATTAATAGTTAGTTAATTGTTAACAGCTGTAGATAGATCTGGGCGAGTACAAAGCATTATGTACATTAAACAACCAACGAGCTTACGACACGGTGCTTTACAGTCCTCATCTGAATTGAGTAACTCATAGTTCAATTTGTTTGGTAGGGGAGTACTGACGTAATTACAATTTTCCATGTTAAATTTATTTTGAATTCTTTCAGCATATGCAGCCTAACTCAAGCATATTTTGTCCTCATATATTTCTATTCTTATCCCTAAAAAATGTCGGATTTCATTTATGTTAGTCATTCTAAATTTCTTGTTTAAAAAACTTTTAAAATTAATCATTCCTTCCATATCTCCGGTAGCTATTACCACATCATCAACATATAACAATACATATATGTTTTTCTTGATGTCACCTCTTTCAAGGATATATATACAAATTAGAAAATCTTTAAGTCTTTTAATTAAAAAAAACCATCATTTATTTCTGAGAGTTGGATTAGAACTAACTTAAGAGCGATTTACAATGTTTTAATGAAATCTATGTTATGCCGGCGTCGCTGCTGACGTCGCTGCGCCTGTTGCTACCGCTGATGTCGTGCCTTGCTGCTATTGATTGGTGATCGCCATTGGTCAATGCTGCCGCCGTGGAGTTGCACTTGTTGTGCAATTCGCAGGGTGTCGTCTTGCATCCTTTGGTCCCACGGTTAATGGCCTAAAGAGTGCGTGATCAGCGCACGTGGCCTTTGCCTCGTTCCCTCTGTAGTCTGCACCGAATGGGTGGTGCATTTTTGGGTGTCCAGTTACTGTCGCCGGTCACACGGTGGGTTGCTGATAATGTTGGGTCAGCTTGCTTTGGCTCTTACGCAACTTATGTTGTTTTGGCTAAGTTGCTTATGTGTTGCTGCATATGTTGCTGTTGTTTTATTTGGGTTTGACATACAGGTTGTTAACTCTTCCCCCTTTAAATGCGACCGTCCTCGGTTGCTACGTAAACTCCAGCTGGTGTGCTGTCTTTTGATTCTTTTAACGAGTTCGATGGATACTCCCATTATAATTAATAATAGGATGCTGAGTGACGTGTAGCCGATAGTAGCCTGCACAGTCCCTTTGTCTCCTAGTTTCTCCAGAATTTTGGTGTTGTTGGTATTTAGTTCTTTTACCATTTGTAGTGATAACACTTCGTCCAGCTTGGTTTTCTCTGCTGTTAATTGGAACACTGGGGGTTCTGGTTCCGCGGCTCGTGCCTCTTCCGTTTTGTAGGTCGTTTCGCCGATCCTTACTGTGGAGTTGCGGTATTGTATAAGGTATGTGCCTTGGAGTTTATATGTTTTGTCATCCAGTGTGACTGATCCGTTGAATCCGTTCAGCAAAAGGGTACCCGGAAGTATTTCTTCGAAGTCCGGAACGTGTTAATTGTTTATAATGGTGCATTCAGCTTTTTTAAGATTAAGCAGGGCATATAGACAGGTATCATTACTTAGATTTAATAGTTTATCTCTATTACATATTGTTCTTTCATTATGATTTTCACAAGGTTCTTTTATTGCAAATGTTTCATTATTATTACATTCTATTAAATTCTCGAATTTTATGTCATTTATGATTTTGCCATTTTTTACTGCTTTAACTTTAAGAGTTTTACATTTGTCTGTACTGATCATGGGAATACTTATAATATAAATTAAATTTTTTCCATTTGTGGCTAGTTTTACTTCAGTAAATTCTAAGAGTTCTTCTATGTTAAAAAGCAGATTATTTTCTTTTGTAAAATTTTCTTCGATTACTTTAATTTCTACTGCTGAAAAAATTAATGAATTAATAGTATTTGTTTTTGCCCATGTTATTGCTAGTAGGATATTAGTTATTTCTTCTTTTACTAGTAGAATTTTGTATTTTAGGACATTTGCTTTTTGGTTAATAACCTCTTCTGAATTTTGCGTTAATTTTATGATTTTATTAGTAATATTACCTAATTCATTAATTTTTTCGTTTATTAAACGATTAATAATAACTTGCTTATTATTATTCTCCAATTGTTCGTTTATCTTATTTATTAGAATTTGATGATCATGTTGATCTGGGTTTCCTGCCAACCATTTCCATGCTGTTCCTATAGCTTCAATATCTCTTTTAAATTTGAGTTGAGGTCTAAGTCTTCTCAAGTCGTTTTTGATTTGGGATAATTCGTATGAAATGAATGGGTGAAGGGAATGATCTGTAGGAAGTGAGTGTAGTGATTCGTTCAATGATGAGTAAATTTCGCTGTATTTGTCTAGATCAAATATATGGATGATTTTGAAAGTGCTGTCTTGTTTAGCTGCCAATCCTGTGACTATTGAGATGATTTGCTGGTTGGAATAGTCGAGGACAGTGGTTATCCCCAAGCATGTTGGTAAAATGATCCTGTAAGTTAAGTTTGAATATTATTTTTGTGAACTATTTTGCCTGAAACTGTTTTAATAGTTGAATTCATGTTTTCTGCTACTATTTCTTTTTTGTATCTGGGTGTGAGTTTTGAGCCTAAACGTTTATTGATTTTAACATGGATTATATCTCCTGGTTCGTAGTTTCTCATTTCATTCTAAATCGGCTTTTTGTTTGGCTAGGATTTTGTCTGATATTATTTTTCTATTTTCTGCTGTTTTCTCTGGATTGTTAGAAACTGCTGTGCCAAGAAACGTATCAATTGGTTTTTTTCCGGTTACTGAGTGGTAAGAAGTATTGTATTCTTGTACTGCCTTAAAAAGTGTGTCTGTAAAGCTCATATCAGTGTTGTCTTTTTTTAAACATGTCATTATTTCTGATAAAGTGGAGTGAAATCTTTCTATTTGGCCATTACTTGTTGAATTATAGGGTGGTGTTGTGTGTATTTGGATACCAAGTTGATCTTGTAGCAAGAATTTTATTGAGGCTGAATTTAGAGCTTTTTCGTTATCAATTATGATAACTTTCGGCATGCCGAATGCTATAGTATTTCTCTAAGCGGAATTTTTATATCTTCTGCAGCTCTAGATTTTAGGACTTTGACTTGAACGTATTTAGAGAATTTATCAATGCTAGTTAATATGGTGTTTTTTTCTGTCATGTAGATATCAATGTGAACGATTTCGCCTGGAAATTTTGGAATTGGTGTTGCTTGAATTCGGAATTGGGGGTGTCTGTCGTATTTTGACTCTTTGCATGTCAAACATGATTTAACGATTTCTTTAACTTTTTTAGATAGTTGTGGGAAAAATGATTTTTCTAAAACTTGCGCTTTATTTTCAAAAGCATTCCTATGAGCTCGTGTGTGTTCCTGAGTAATTATTTCGTTCTGTATATTTATGTCGGTGACGTCCTCTACTTTTCTCTGAGTGTATCTAATTTTATAAGAAGAGAAATGGGTTGGGTAGAATTCCTGTATTTTTCCCATAATATGTTCGGGATTAAACAGCCCGTTAACAATTCTTGGGTCAAGTCGTTCTTTGAAGATGTCGATTAGCTCTTGTTCTGTATAGTGTGGTCGAGTTACTATGTGTCTGTGATATGTGGGGAATGGTATTTGAAATTGGTAATCAGATTTTTCGCCAATTAATATAAAAATTTGATTTTTAAACACATTGATGGGAACTTCCATTGAAGGGATTCAGTTGTGCGATGAGCTTTCGTCGCTCATGATTGTAGCTTCGATACTGTGGTTTTCAGTTACTGGGTTCCTTGACAATGCGTCTGCTACTACGTTAGTGGTGAAAGTCAATTTTTGGTCTATTGTCTTTTTTTGACTGTCGGACATGTGTTCGGTTCGAATTTTTATGTTGTTAATCGCTTGCGCGGGTAATTGTCTAATTCGAATTTTAGTTTTAGTGTTTACTATCAGAATATCATTTCGCACATCTATAACAACGTTAAGTTGTTTCATTGTATGGTTGCCTAAGATACCATGAAAAGTTTTTAGTGTAGGTAGTACGAAAAATTTTATTGGGGTGTCGTTGAGATTAAACAAGTTAAGAAAAATATGATGTGTGATAGATATCTGTCCGGCAATTGTGTTGGCAAGGAATGCGTCTTGATTTTTTTTTTTTTTGATGTGTTGCAAAAGTTGGTTGGATATAGTTCTGATTAGAACCTGTGCCAATGAGGAAATTCAATAGTTGGCCGTCCCTCGTTTTACACTGAAAATATGGCAACGAGGAACGATTTATACTAAAAAATTTATGTCCGAGGTATCTGTTATTTGATTACCATCATTTGGAGAGGTTTCACCTTCATATGGTAGATCAGTAATACCATGCTCTTCTATAGCAGTGTTGTAACTTTGTTCGTTCATGTAACTCGAATAAGCTTCCAAGTAAGCTTCGGCGTATGCATTTGCATAGTCGTCGGCTTCGTTGATGACCTGTTCGTTCGTGTTCAGTCCTTGGACTTCCCCTGTGTTTATATGGAATTGTCGTTGGAATTTATTTGGGGTTTGGTCTATTCTATCACATAAAGGTCTTTTTATAGCGTTTTGATTATTATCTGGTCTGTTCATGTAATTAATATTTCGGGTTCTGACCGATGGACCGACTTCCATTGGTTGTACAGCGGGTTGTGGTTTAGGGGCTATTGGTCTTGGTGGTGCATTAAAGAAGTGTTGCGGTTGTTGAAATAGTTGCCTTTGAATATTTTGAGGTTGCGAAAAATTAGGTTTTGATGAGTAATATAAATTGGGGTTGAAATTGGTCCTATTCACGACAGGTGGATTATTAAAGCGGAATGGTTGTTGGGTAATTGTCGTCTGGGGGTGGCATGTTGAGTTGAGAAAATGCTCGTGTAAGGTTATCAATGGTTTGGGATAGGTTAGGACAGGTTTTATCGAAAGTGAAAATTTTGTTTGAGTTTATGAGGAATCTTATCCCCTAATTTTTCTTATAGTGCAGATAGGGAAAATGGGGGTGGTATGGCTTGGAAATTTTCTTAATTTGCTATTGAATTTGTTTGGTGTGTTTGATTAATTGGTTTTCTTAAACTATTCGTTCTTAAACTATTCGTTTTTAAATTGTTTGTTCTTTTGTATTCAAGTTTTTCTTGACTGATTTTTATACTTTGTTCCCGAAGGGGAAAAAGTATATTGGGTTTGTGCAATGTCCGTCTTGCTGTCCGTCCGTCTGTCCGTCTGTCCGTCCGTCCGTCTGTCCGTCTGTCCGTCTGTCCGTATGAACGCAATATTTTTCGGCGCTATTAGAGCTAGAGACTTGAAATTTTAAACATATACTCATATATGTTCCCGAATTATAAAGTGTAAAAATTTTCCCGATCCGCCCACTAGGGGCGTGGCAAATCGGAAAACTCTTCCGCCCATAGTTAAGTTATCATACTAGATGATGAGCTAGAGAGTTGCAATTTGAAATGTATACTCGGGGTGACAACCCAAGTTCAAAAAGCTATGGCGGATATATCTACGCCCATTGGGGGCGTGGCAAATCGGGAAATACGTATCTTCTACACCGTTAAAGCTAGAACGCTGAAATTTTGCATGTGAGTTAATGTTATGATTCTAAGAAGATCGATCAAAAAGTTTATGTCTACGCCCATTGGGGGCGTGGCAAATCGGACCTGAATATATAGTGATTTTTCAAATTGTGCTATATTTTGAACACTATTGACACTAGAGACTTGAAATTTTGCATGTATACTCGGGTTGACAACCCAAGACTAATAAGCTATGGTAGATATATCTACGCCCACAGGGGGCGTGGCAAACCGCAAAAGTTTATATCTCCTACAGTTTTAGAGCTAGAAGCTTGAAAATTGGATGGTTGAGTTACTAATGTTCTCCTCTATCGATCCCCCAAAAATAATTTTTCAGCCTCTTTGGGGGCGTGGCATATCGAAAAATACCTTGTAATTTTCGCATTTTTGGAATGTAAGCAACCAAATTGCAGGCATGTTAGCCTCGGCCCTTTCTAAGAACTGGCAAAAAATTATGCGTCTACGCCCCCTGGGGGCGTGGCAAATCGGCAAAGAAGTTTGTTGTGGCCAACTGCATAATTCATGCATACAATAGCTTAGTAGCAATCGCTAAGATGGCAAAAAGCATTTTAACATAAATATAATAATATTAATGAATTTAAAAAATAAAATTCATAAGTTTTTGATTAATAAATAAAAAGTTTCCAGCGGGATTCGAACCTGGGTCTTTTGAAAACAACATGTAATCGTTAGCTAAACTTAAATAAATTCACAGCTGATCAGCTGACCAGCTGATCAGCAGCTTGTGACGTCACAAAACAATACAATCGCAATTCTTGCAATATGTATACACTTTTGGATGTGTATACACGTACACATGCATACATACATATATGCATGCATAGAAAAACTGCCTGCCACATAGCGTCGCAAATCGGAAAGCATAAAGCAGTTTTAGTTTTTACTTAAATGCACAATTCATATGCGTATGTTTATAAATGATTATCAATTGGCAGCAAGCATTTTATAATAAATATACAAATATTAAAAAAATAAAAAATAAATAATTTTTGAAAAAAAGTTTTCTGCGGGATTCGAACCCACGCACCTAAGTATAGCTTGCATAGCGCTTACCACCAGCGCCACTGCCCTGACTTGGGTTTCGTTAACTAAAACCAAATAAGGCATTGCTAGAGCGCCTTTTGACAAAACTAAAGTAACGATCGAAAAATTCCCAATTCAGTCACAATTCTTAGAATATTCTGGCATGCAAACTTTTGTCAGTATACATAGAAAATTGTGTGTATACTCGTATAGTGTGTACATGTGTAAATCTATATGTATGTGTAGGAAAAACGTTTGTTGCTTGCCATGTACGTTTTCTAATTGCCGAAATATTTCGTTAATTAAATGTTTATTAAAAAAATAAGATGCACCTATGGGAACAAAGTATATCGCTGTTAGTTGCGCCTAACTGCAACGTTCTTACTTGTTTTTAAATTGTTTACTGTGTTCGATTAATTATTTTCCTTAATATATTATTTTTTTTTTTTTCAAATTGTTTGGTGCACTTATAATGCTTAATTTTCTTACGATATTATTCTTCGAGTTGTTTTTATTTTTCTTCTTGTATTTAAAATTTTTGATTAAAACTTAATTTTTATGCTTACAATATTATTTTCCACATTGGTGCTTCCTACGCTGATGTCCCGGATTATTCCCTTTTGTCCAATCCCACGTTGGGCACGATGAAGATTGGTGACTCGAGATCCTGTCGGCACATACACAGTTGCGTAGTACTCTACGAACGGAATCTATAGAGTTGTAGCGCTCAATTTTATTTGTATTTTTTAATTGTTTCACGATAGTGAAAATACACCGTTTACTCCGTTTATATAGACACAATCTTCGACGAGAACGCTGTAGCTGCAGGTACTTTTGGTAGTTCGTCCGAATGTTCTTTGTTTAAACGGTTGTCGCGTTCACTAAGTCACTGGTTTAAGAGGATCTTTCGCGAACAGCAGCTAAGTAGGCGCTCTGTTTTTCGACGCGTAAACTTTTGTGTGATTTTATTTTTTTGTGTTTGTTTCACGACAGTGAAAATAAACCGTTTACTCCGTTTATGTAGATACAATCTTCGACTTAAGTCTTTTAATTTAAAAAACCCATCATTTATTTCTGAGAGTTGGATTAGAACTAACTTAAGAGCGATTTACAATGTTTTAAACCTATGTTATGCCGGCGTCGCTGCGCCTGTTGCTACCGCTGATGTCGTGCCTTGCTGCTATTGATTGGTGATCGCCATTGGTCAATGCTGCCGCCGTGGAGTTGCACTTGTTGTGCAATTCGCAGGGTGTCGTCTTGCATCCGTTGGTCCCACGGTTAATGGCCTAAAGAGTGCGTGATCAGCGCACGTGGCCTTTGCCTCGTTCCCTCTGTAGTCTGCACCGAATGGGTGGTGCATTTTTGGGTGTCCAGTTACTGTCGCCGGTCACACGGTGGGTTGCTGATAATGTTGAGTCAGCTTGCTTTGGCTCTTACGCAACTTATGTTGTTTTGGCTAAGTTGCTTATGTGTTGCTGCATATGTTGCTGTTGTTTTATTTGGGTTTGACATACAGGGTGTTAACTTACAGCGATCTACCGAAGAATTCACAAAACTACATTCTTTCAATGCTTGCTCAAACAATTGGAACCAGCATCTAGCTGCTTGTTTGAGCCCGTAAATTGCCTTATTCAATTTACATACATTACAGGTCACGCCCTAAGGAGGTTGCATATATATTTTCTCCTTCAGCGTCCCAATTAGGAAAGCTGTTTTAACATCCATGTGATGTACTTTGATTTTGAATATTTGAATCCTTACTTTCATTCAGGGGATCAGTTTGTGCTTTCTTTTCCTACTCTCATTCGGAAATTGATCACATTCCCTACTCTCATTCGGGAAATTGGTATTAGTACATTCCTTACTGTCATTTGGGAAATAACCTTCCTTACTATCATTCAGGAAATTAGTATTAACTTTCCTTACTATCATTCAGGAAATTTGTATTAGTACATTCCTTACTGTCATTCGGGAAATAACCTTCCTTACTATCATTCGGGAAATTTAACTGATCACTTTCCTTACTCTCATTCAGGAAATGTTCAGATTTTTCACCTCTTGAATAAACCATGTTGGTCTCGTTGACAACAACATCCCTTGATACAATAAATTCTTCTTTGTTTGTATCCCATAATTTAAAACCACTTGGTTCATAGCCCACAAGGATAGCTGTTCAAGCATGAACATGCCACTTATATAAACATATTAAAAAATAGGCAATAGTCGATAACCTGCGCGTTATCTGAAGCCAAGTAATAAACATGTCATCCCTTAGCTGCAGCGACCAACGCAGCAAGTAATAAAAATGTAACGCGAGACGTGAGAACGGCTTAGCGATCGAAAAGGGACACTTGACAAACATCTGTGCACTTGTGTGCATGGAATTAATTATAGCCTTCCAGTGACTGGAAGTATTTTTAAGGTATATAAGCACTAGGATTTTAAGGAATAAACAGTTCAAATTTTGAATTCGGTAAATGTGGAGTGTTTCATTTCGACTCTCTAACAATAGCTTTGTATGATTTTTCATCAAATTTTCCTTGTTTTGTGTTCTTGTGCACATACACAGTTGAACCAAACACTCTTAAAACTTTTAAGTTGGGTTTTCTATTGTGCCACATTTCATACGGGGTCTTTCTATTATCTTCAAGAGCTCTGCTAGGAGTTCTATTGATCAGAAATGTTTTGTTAGCACTGCTTCACCCCAGAAACTATTGTCTAATTTTGCACCATTTACCATCGTACGGGCTTTTTCGGTAATATTTCTTATCATTCGCTCAGAAACACTATTTAGCTGTGGTGTATGAGGCACAGTCAAATGATAGGTTATTCCTCTTTCCACACAAAAAAGCACGCATCTCATTTGACAGATATTCTCTGCCATTATCAATATACAGATTAACAATTTTGCAATTAAAATGCGCTTCACTCTTTGCTACTGTTAACGTCGGGGTGGCGCTCCAGATATTGGTGGCTGAGATGCGGGTGGTGTGTGTGTTCCGAGTAGGTGATGTAGTGTGTGTAGTTGATGGTATTAAGTACACGAGGTTTAATTTATTTATTTTCAACTTTATTTAATGTAAGTGAGATCGGATATATACAATGTAAGTGTTTGGTATGAGTGTTTAAGAAAAAGTGAAAGTATGTAGTTAGGAAGAGTGAAAAAGTAGAGTGCCGGAAACACTTGAAAGTTGGCGGCGCGCGCCCACCGCTCAAGTGGCTCTGTTATTAACAGGACCATGTTAATAACAGATGTGGTGTGGAGGAGGAGGAGCAAAAACGTTAATGTCAGATTTGACATTAACATACTCCCCCCCCTTGCAATGATTGCAATGACGTCCTGCTGTCCTCGGTCGCGCAAGAGCCCGACAGAATCCACCCGAGTTCGGTGTTCTGGGCCAATGGGAGGCCGCCTATGCTGGGAACGAAACCCGGAAGCAGGATGTGCGAATACACATCCGCCCCCAGCACTATGAGCACCGAACTGGGAGAATCCCAGCGAGCGTCGGCCAGTGTGATCCCGGGGAACGGGGATCTGCGCTCAACGGCACGGACGGGTGTCCGGCAATTTAATTGAGGATCCAATTGCAGGATCAAATCCAGTCTGAAGTCCGATGTCTTAGAAGCGACGAGAGCCGTGCAGACCTGTCCCGGACCAACGCTAGTGACGGACAGACCGAAGGTCCGTGCCAGGTCAGCGTTGATCCGGCTGGTGGGACTGCACGGGTCGATCAAGACTCGGACATCAAACTGCTTTGCTGGAGTGTGCAGTGCGATAATGGCGGTGGGCAGGATGCTGACGTCCTTATATTGCATCAAGGTCGACAGGGTGGGAGTGCCGGATGCCGGGGAGCTTGTGGCGCGTTGGCGTGCTCGGCGACGGGTCCTCTTCGTCCCTGGAAGGTGAAGCAGCGTGTGGTGGTCTTCCCCACACGTCTTACATCCCTGCCGGCTGCGGCAAGTTGGCCCGGAGTGCTGGTGCGCCAAGCACTTTGGGCAGTACTTGTTTATAAGTGCTGCCCGCAGACGCTTCTCTACCGGGAGTCCCAGGAAACGCTGACATTTGCGCAGCGCGTGGACTCCTCGGCAGACGCGGCACCGGAAGGCTTGCACAGCAGCGGGTGCTACTTGCTGAGATGAAGGCGCCATAGCTGGAATAGATGAACGATGGTGTAGATGAGCGTAATGGTTGGAGGATGAAAATCGTACACCTAGTTGGACATCACAAACATGGCCTCGTCCGATGGTAGCATAATTCACCTGGACGGGCCTACAAATACTATCCCGAGCGGCGAGGACGTTTACCACTCGGGCCATTCTATCCTTTCCAGGATAGACAAGATGGATGTGGGCGAGTCGCCATTCAGTGATGGCGACACAGTCATCTTTGATGACGAGCACATCCCCGATCTTCAGGTCGCGACGTGGGGTGTGCCAATGGATTCGCTTGTGCAGCTCCTTAAGGTACTCTTCTTTCCAACGGAAGCAAAATTGTTGGAGGAGAGCCTTAAGTCGCTGCCAGCGATTGTTCAGCGTCTTTGCTGTGCTGGAGTCGTAGAACTCTGGCAAATATTCACGCAGCCTGTGGTTCAGAACTTGCATCGTAAGATCGGATTGAAGGCCTGGATGAAGAGTATCATTCAGGCTTTTCCCATTGGAAGAGGGGGACGATGCGTTGAACACCTTGGTGGTGGTGCTCTCGGGCTTCAACGGTGCGTGATACGGCAAGTAGAAATTGCCAAGGTCGGGTTCCTTAAATGGAAGTGTCACGACACATGAGCCAGAACTGTCCGTCTTGGTTGCTTGGACGGCGTTGTCTTCACCAGCGGAATCTGGCTCCCGGGTCACCTTGGGAAGACTCTCCACCTCCCGAGATTTGGAGAGGAGATCATCGGGCTTTATTTCCTCAGAAAAAGTGACTCGGGTCGTGAATGCTGAAACCCTTTGTAGTTTCTGCGTGACTGGGCCAGTAAGGACCCAGCCGAAGATAGTCTCTTGCCCCATTAGAGAGCCGCACAGATTAGGACGGAAGCCTCCCTTGACGACCGCTGGAAGGATATCCGCTCCTAAGAGCACATCAATTTTAGCGCTCTTATAGAATAAGGGGTCAGCTAACGGACAATCGGGAAGCTCATCTAGGAGGCGCTGAGGTAGGGGGTATGACGGCACATTGCCGCAAAGTTGTGGGAGGATGAGTGCCGAAGCCTCAATCCGGAACGTTGGCTCCAGTGGAGTGCCGATATGGAATTCACAACGCTTCCGCGACTGGGTCGTTACAGAAGAACCCAGGCCCGACACCTGAGTCTGCACTGTTTGGAATGGCAACTTCATCAAGCGGAATAATCTCTCAGAGATGAACGTCGCTTCGGACCCCGAATCAATTAGAGCTCGGGCGGAAACAGTGGCTCCTCTGTGACTCACATTGATGACTGCCGTACTGAGCAATACATTTTGTTGACTGGTTGCGCAATACGATTGCACAACGGGGCAACCCTCGGACGTTTGAGAACTTTCGGAGGCGGTGGAACGAGCTTTGCTCCCGGCGTGGCCTTCCCGATGAAGGAGTGTGTTGTGCCGAGCTTTGCACTTGGAACAATTGTAGATGCTAGCGCAATCTCGCAATTGATGGCCGTGTGCGAAACAATTCAGACAAAGCTGCTTACGTTTTATGTAAGTGTCTCTAGCCCCGACGGACATTTGCAAAAACTTCGGACACAGACGAATGGGATGGTTTTCCTTTGCGCACAAATCACACGTCTTGGTTTTTGGGCGTACTTGGGACTCAAAGGAGTTGACTCTTTTTGAGACAGCAGTGGGGCATTTGGAGTCGTTGACTGAAACCTTTGGGGCTGGTTTGTCGCCTTCCATCGCCTCGAGCACGCGAGCGCGTTCGGTGAGGAAGTGGCAGGTTTCAGCCCAGGACGGGATCTCGGATTTGTCGGTTAGCGAGTGCTCCCAAAGTGAGCGTGTGTGGTCCGGCAAGTTCGATGTACACTGGAAGACGAGTATGCAGTCCCAATTCTCCGTGGAGATTTGAGCATGCTCGATGGAAGTGACACATCTTTGGATGGTGTCAATCAGTGCTCTAAGAGCCGAGCCCGACTCTTTATTGACCTTAGACACATTGAGCAGAATCTTAAGCTGGCTGTTGACTAACTGCCGCTTGTTTTCATACCGCGCACACAAGGAGCCCCAGGCTGATGCAAAGCCGTCGTTCGTGAGAGGACACTTCGCGACTACCTTATTTGCATCACCTGTTGTCTTCGAAAGTAAATGGAACAATTTCTCTACCGGGGTTAAGCGTGAGTTGTTTATATAGACGGCTGTAAAGACGTCTCTGAACGTAGGCCAGCGCAAATAATCGCCGTGAAACACTTCCGTGTCTACGGCCGGAAGGCGACAGCTGCCAGAAGAGGTAGTGGGTGTGACTGTAGGAGCTGGCGGGGCACTCACGCGGAAAAGGCGTCAATCTGAGTATCTAATCTGGATACGCATCGTTCGTAGACAGTGTAACAATGGTCGAACTTAGCTTCCATAGACTCCACCTCGCCGCTGCCAGCCCCTTGACCCAAAGCTTTGGAACATGCCTTATATTGGCCCTCTACGTCATCCCATAAAGCGTTGACCCGTTTCTTGCGAGTCTCAAGGATACGGATTGGGGACGTCTCGGTTGAACCAAAGTCCTCAGGTATGCCAATACGGGCCTCAAATTTGATAAGCAGATCAGCGGCGGAAATAAACTCAGAGAGAGACATGTTTGAAATGCTTGCAGGCTTCGGACTGGATCGAGTTACGACCGGACTGCGCTTGAACGCGGTGGAGGGTTGTGATTTCCCAGAGGGAATAGGAGAAGCTGAAGTGCTGCGTTTAACTAAACGCGAAGAGGGTACACTCAATTGTGTACGACGTGACCGATCGGACATGAATATTGATTAACAGGAATAGTTTATTTATTCGAAATAAATAAAGACGAGAGTAAATTAATTTAATCAGAGTAGATTAAATTAGCAGGAGAAATTATTATAATTAATTTAATCAGAGTTGATTAAATTAGCTGGAGAAATTATTATAATTAATTTAATCAGAGTTGATTAAATAATTATAAGAACTAGGAATAATTTATTTATTCGAAATAAATAAGTAAGTTAATTTAATCAGAGTAGATTAAATTAGCAGAAGAAATTATAATTAATTTAATCAGAATAGATTAAATAATTATAAGGACGAGGAGTAACTTATTTATTCGAGTTAAATAAAGCCGTGGTAAATTAATTTAATCAGAGTAGATTAAATTAGCAGAAGAAATTATAATGAATTTAATCAGAATAGATTAAATAATTATAAGAACGAGGAATAATTTATTTATTCGGAATAAATAAGTAAGTTAATTTAATCAGAGTAGATTAAATTAGCAGAAGAAATTATAATTAATTTAATCAGAATAGATTAAATAATTATAAGGACGAGGAGTAACTTATTTATTCGAGTTAAATAAAGCCGTGGTAAATTAATTTAATCAGAGTAGATTAAATTAGCAGAAGAAATTATAATGAATTTAATCAGAATAGATTAAATAATTATAAGAACGAGGAATAATTTATTTATTCGGAATAAATAAGTAAGTTAATTTAATCAGAGTAGATTAAATTAGCAGAAGAAATTATAATTAATTTAATCAGAATAGATTAAATAATTATAAGGACGAGGAGTAACTTATTTATTCGAATTAAATAAAGCCGTGGTAAATTAATTTAATCAGAGTAGATTAAATTAGCAGAAGAAATTATAATTAATTTAATCAGAATAGATTAAATAATTATAAGAACGAGGAGTAATTTATTTATTCGGAATAAATAAGTAAGTTAATTTAATCAGAGTAGATTAAATTAGCAGAAGAAATTATAATTGATTTAATCAGAGTAGACTAAATAATTATAAGAACGAGGGATAATTTATTTATTCGAATTAAATAAAAAAACGAGAATAAGTTAATTTAATCAGAGTAGATTAAATTAGCAGAAGAAATTATAATTAATTTAATCAGAGTAGACTAAATAATTATAAGAACGCGGAATAATTTATTTATTCGAAATAAATAAAATCGCTGTGTTCTCAGTTACTTGCCGTGCGATAGTTCAGCACTGCGATCACTAATATTCAGATCACGATATTTGCGAGTTTCGATATGTTGCAAATATCGGCACGAAAGAAGTGGCGGCTGGCGATTGCCTTTGTTTTGATTTCAAGTGCCAGCACTAGCTACGAATGGAAATTTTACTATGCGTAAGATAAATAAGTCGAAATGTGTATTTATTATGTCATGTGAAGTGTATATTATTACAGCAAAATAAAGAAATAAATGTGCGAAACAATAAAAAGAATGCTTGTGTTTTATTTATTTAATGTCGTGGGTGGGTACATATAGAGAGGTGTGCGAGAGTTATTGAGAGACAGCTGTTGATCGCCAGCCACTCCAATAGCATATATATGTATGTTAATTAAGTGTTTCTTGTTATTATAAGAATATAATGCAATGATCGGAAGAAACGGCGGCTGTTGCCGACGCAATTGTTTATATATTTGTAGGCTGTGTGTACGTAGTTTATGTATGTAATTTGCGCAAGTGTAACAGCTGATGATTCGACAGCACTTGTTCTTTGGAAGCAGACAAATGTACATACATACGTAAACACGAAAAAATAAAAAAAACAATATATGTAAATGTTGAAATTAGATAAAATATATGTGAATAATAAAACAACAAGTGATAATTTTATTTTGTTTGCCTTTTATTCATTGGTTCATATTTTTTTGATTATTTATGAGGAGGCTGTAATAAATATGTATATCACTGTAATAAGTATGTATATGAAGAATATACGTGCACGTTAAACATATACATATATATGTATATACGTATGTATATACGTATATATGTATATGTATGAAGGAGTATATAGACTAAAATACACAAGTAAGACGCATGCATGTAAAAAGATTTATATATATGTAAATATATATGAATGTATGAAGTGAATGTGCGAATAATGCACACGGAGGACAGATGAAGAATATGGCGGCTTTGGAAATGGCACACCCCCGAAAAGAAAGATGGAGGAAGGCAAGTTCAATGCCCCTGAGTCGCGCTTCACCTGTGCGGCAGAGGTTATGAACAAATGACTTCTCTCTTTTCACTCGTCACGATATGAGCATAGATCAGCGATAACGGACATAAGCCAATTTCGGCAACGGAAAGCGTACATATAGGAAGTTATATGCAGGCACGGACACTTCACAAGTTGCACTTGCACAGACACAGATATAGGCAAACTCTAACTGAAGGTACCTGATCACGTTGCAGTAAACGGCTTATGAATGTATATGGAAAAACTTATCTGGTCGCCTTGCGGATCGCTGGGCGTGTTGTAGGATATATATATATAGTTATATATAAATCCGGCTCGAAGGACCAATGTTAACGTCGGGGTGGCGCTCCAGATATTGGTGGCTGAGATGCGGGTGGTGTGTGTGTTCCGAGTAGGTGATGTAGTGTGTGTAGTTGATGGTATTAAGTACACGAGGTTTAATTTATTTATTTTCAACTTTATTTAATGTAAGTGAGATCGGATATATACAATGTAAGTGTTTGGTATGAGTGTTTAAGAAAAAGTGAAAGTATGTAGTTAGGAAGAGTGAAAAAGTAGAGTGCCGGAAACACTTGAAAGTTGGCGGCGCGCGCCCACCGCTCAAGTGGCTCTGTTATTAACAGGACCATGTTAATAACAGATGTGGTGTGGAGGAGGAGGAGCAAAAACGTTAATGTCAGATTTGACATTAACAGCTACAAAATCTCGAAACATGCTGAATACATCTGACTTGTACTTTAACAAATAAGTCACACACTAATGAGTAAATTGATCTACAAAGATCACATCATAATTTTTCTCATATGTATGTATGTATGTATGTATATGTGTGCAAGCGTAGATCAGCGTGTGGCTGCAATCGTACAGACATATGTACATACATATTTGTGCATGTAAATCTAATTGTAAAAGAGTTATGATTTCTAAAAAAACGTAAAATGTTAAAAAGAATATTTAGATCATGTGCTGAAACTCTCATTACATTCCATTATATATTTTAAAAATTTTAAAACAATTAAAATAACAATGGAAATGCAAGCAACGTTGAGCAATGCAAATCAATTTTCGTATGCGTGTGCACATGTTGCTATGCGTGTATATTCTAAGAATCACAATTGTTTTTGAATTGCGTTAGAATTGTCTTTGAATTGTATTTGTATTTTCAGCCACTGCTTTAGTGTTTCTTTCGTATATGGCGAATTTCATTCGTTTTCGCTACTGTGCCGTTTGAGTGAGCCGTGGTGCAGATGGCTAGACAAATGCACCGAATGTTAGGCTGTCGCAGGTTCTAGCCTCGCCTAAGCCCTTCATAATTTCTTATTTTTAATTTTTTTTTTTTTAATTTCTTTCTTTTTTATTATTATTTATTCTTTTGTATTTGATACCTTTGAAAGTCAGTTGGTAGTTTAACTAATTGTGAATAAGTGGGTTTTTTTTTTTAATTTCAAATATTTAATAGCATCATTTCTGAAAGTGTTTTTGTTTCAATTATATTTTATTCCGTTAAGTCAACAGAAAATAATAAACAGAAAGTTTGCCCAAATAACAAAAGCACGTGACATCTGGGGTTTTCCTATATGTATGCCCACATGTACATTCAAAGCTAGTGTAGCATGGTCTAAAAATTTAAACTTGCTAGATGGCGCTTTAGCAGTGAACTTATTTACTATGGCTATTACAGCTTCGAGTGGCATTGATATATTTCTTTTACAATTATGAAGTGTCTGTGTTAATTAAGGTAATGCCTGTTAATCGAGGAACGTCTATTTGTTGGGTCTATTTTTAATGATATTTAATAATATAACATCGAGTTTCAACTAATATAAGCGCCATCTATTATTATTTTTTTTGGCAATGCATACATACATATGTATGTATATATAGATGTACATATGTACATTTTGAACGTTACACGCATACATTCTTATATATACTTTCTGATTTATCCATATGGGTGATTCTCCAGAAAAGTCAACTTTTTGTCACGTTCGACACTGGTTTTTTGTAATTACCATGAAAACGGATTAATTTTAATACTAATCAAGAGCAATATATTGAACTACTTGTCAAAATTAAGAAGTTTTTTGCCATTTTCAGCACTAAAATTGATGCATTTTCAAGATAATTACAAAAAACCAAACCACAGTACAGATTATTATTTTATTTTATTAAAATTGGGTTCAGGGTATTATCTAGTCGAGCAGTCTCGACTAGAGCCTTCTTACTTGTTTTTATTTAACATTGTGTTCACGTGTTGAAACAAGCCCGGGTTGTGATGTTGCCAATTTTGCTTGATTATTTTCTTTATTTATTTTAAATGCGTAACAATCCCTCTTAATATGACCTTCCTTTCCACAGTGATGACATTTTATATTATTTCTCGGTCTGCCCTTGAACAATTTATTTGGTTTGGTCACCTTATTTTTAAAATTGCCTTTTGTGTGTGTGTACTTGTTGTTGTTGCTTTTATTTTGCACAACTACTTCCATCACCTTTCTACTAGTATCCCTATTATCATTATTAATTTTAATTTCATGATCTAGCAACCTATTTTTCACAAAAGCTATTGTTAAGTTATCCTCTGATAACGTTTCTATTGCTGTGATAACTCCGTTGTAAGATGAAGGCAACGTAAGCAATAAATGTGACACCTTATCCATTTCCTCTAATTTTGCACCAGCAGCTAACAATTCACTAACTAACTCATCAAAGATATTGAAAAAATTCAGAAGTGGCATCTCACTTGATAGTTTTTGTGAAAGTAAACGTTTGCGCAACGCCAATTGCGATGCCAAACTTTTGCGCTCATAAGTAGCGTCTAGGCTGTCGCTTGCCGCGAAATTAAGAAACGAGTCGCTTAAATTTGTAAGGTTACAAATCTGGCCGAGGTGCAGGCTCAGTCTGCCCAGGGCTCACTTTACTAAATATTTATTTGATTAAGGGACATCGGTTAAGAGGAAGGGGAGAGTTACGAGTAACGCACACTATCAGAGCAGAGGCGCCGGCCGAGGAACAGCCAAGGCGTTGCCGCCGGTGTTCACTCGAAGCACTGCACCTTTTACGGCCAGGGATTTGTCCGCCTGGCGAACGGGCGATGGCCACGCTCCAAAACTGCTCAAACTGTTATTGGGATACTACTGAGGCAGAGTCGCCGGCCGAGGAACAGTCCGGCGTTAACGTCGGTGTTCTCTCGAGGCACAGCGCCTTTTACGGCCAGGGATTTGTCCGCCTGGTGAACGGGCAATGGCCCCGTCCCGAACTGCCGAATTAGTTACAAATGTTATGGGAAAGGGAGGGTCGCATTACGGGAGGGAAGAGTATGAAGTTCTATCATCTACGGAATTTGCGTTAAGTGGAAATAATAACTCACGTTCTTCCTTCGTTTCAATTCTCTTTTATTTTTCGCCTTCTTGGCAATTTCTTTCGTTTCTTAATATTCGGTTGCACTTAGTGTTACTAAATTCGACCTGCTTAGCCCGGCGCGCTTTCAGTGACTGCCTGGCTCTTTTCTTAAGCCAGGCCTTCGAGGTGCCGCTCTTCATTTTATCGGCAATGCGACCCTGCCGTGGAGCTTTCCACCACGCCAGGGTTGCATTGCCGATCCTCGACACTGCGCGCGCTAATCTAACAAGTTCAAATAGAAAATTCTTACATACTAAACAAAGGTTTCTTACATGCTAATGAACAAAAGGATAACATATTTTTTCATAAAATTCTTATGCTACGCATTGCTAAGGCCCTTATGTACTACAAGCTATTATTCCATTCTTACCTACTACAAATTATCTTAAATACTATAAATGATCTTAAATACTACCAAGGCGCCTACACACTACCGAATTTTACATACTATAAATGATCTTAAATACTACAAAATGAATGTGAGGCGGTTCAACCGATGAGCCGCCTTACACCCCCCCCTCCCCCTTACTTACGAGAGAGATTACTACCCCCCCGTGAGTTACCATGGTCACGTTCACTAAGCCGTTCTCTGTCATGGCTCGGAAGCGGGTTCGGGTCGGGCGAGGCTTCCGCAGCGCGATCTCCTTCTGTAGTTGGTGGATCGTGCCGGCGTTTAGGATCATGGTGGGCGGAAGAATCCGCCAATTAACGGGGATCAGGGGAAGCAAGTCCGGCGTCGACTCCCCGGAGAACGCCTCCGCGAGATCGGGTTCCCAGCCGTCCAGCACGTCGGCCAAATCTGCCAGGAGTTTTCTTTCCTCGCTGTTCTGGCTCGTCGGCGAATCCTCCATCCTCGGCTTAGCTCCTGCGTGGTCGTCACGTCGATGGTTGGGGGTTGACTCCACTCTTCGGCGCCTGTGATCCGGTCCGACCGATATGCCTTCCGGACGGGCGACTGAGCGGCCTCGACGCCTAGGGCGCCGTCGTCTGCGCCCTGTCGAACTGCCTTGCTTTGATGTAGGCTCGTCGGGAAGTTCCGGCCTTCGGCGGGCCCCGTTGGGCGACCAGTGGGCGCAGTTCGTGGTTCGACGTTGTAATCTTTGGTTGTCGGCGCCTGGAAGCGACGGCGGAACAGAGTGTCTGGCTGCTCATCCTCGCTGCTTGACGCTGCCTCGAATCGAGCGATGCCGTCTGTGCCCCGCTTGGCCTGCGATGACCCGGAGCGTCCCCTCGCGCCCATCACATTGTCTTCGCCATACTCCCACGCCGCAGTCGTTGGGGCGGGGCCGGTGACGGAAGGACAATACTCCTCACCGTCGCCCCCTCCGTGCAGCGGGCACGGGCTGCCTTGCTCCCGATCGTGCCTTTCCACTCCCTCGTCGGCTGTTTCCGCTCTTTGTCCCCTCCGTGCTTCGACGTCGGATCCGGGGTTCGAGTTAGAGCGCTCGCGTCTGGTGTCGCGGTCATGTTCCCTCGGTGCGGGTCGCTCCGTTGATTCGGCGGTCGGAGCCCATTCTTCTTCGCTTGCTGTCCATGGCGTCGGGGTCGCCCACCCCCGTGAACTCTCGCCTTCGGGGTCGGCTGCTGTACCTGTTTCCGAAGCGCTCGGGTGCCGTGGGGGAGAAGGCGGTTCCTCAACGTAAGGAGGCGAGCTGCGGCATCCAGGCATTTGGATGAACATCGTGGTGTAGTCTACCCGCATGATCATCATTGTGTCATGCAGCCTCACCGCTACGCCCGTCGACGACCTATGAACCGTGTGTGGACGGCGAGCGTTGGTCCTCTCTCCCCTCGGGCGATAATAGTCCCGGCCATACCTGGGGTCTCGTGGCCGTTCTCGCGCCCCTTCGTTGGGGAACGGTTCAGTCTCGTCGCTGTCCACGTCCTCTACCCGGGCCGATCCTCGGGGCGACTCTTCTCCTTCGGCGTCGGTAAGCGGCACCTCTTCATCGCTGCTAATCACTATGGGCTCTTCCTCCATAGCTCTCATACCTGTGGATGAACGTAATCTTATTACTAATGCTCTGTTCATTAAGGCTGACCGACGACGGCCGTCTAACTACTGGTTAGTGTTATTGTCAGTGAAGGGGTTCTACTGGGATGGGTTATTATTTGAGATGTGGTGCGGCTGGCATCATCGAGTGCTCCTCAACGGCCACTTCCTCACCCCCATCTGCGGCCATTTTATCCTCTTCCCCCTCGCCTTGATAGAATGGCTTCAGTTGTGCGATATTGGCCACCTTTCTCTTGCGCTCGCCTGTCTTAGCTAACCGCACGACGTTTGGGGACATGAATTTGACGACCGTATATGGACCGTCGAATTTCGGTGCCAGCTTTGCCGCAAAGCCCTCCGCAGCATTTGACAACTGGTGACGCCGAAGCAGCACCACCGACCCCAACTTCGGCCTCCAGTCGCGATGGCGCAAGTTATAATAGCGCCCCTGATCCTTTGAGGCACGCTGCAAGTTGTCGCGGACCACCTCGAACACCTCCTTCAGTCTGTCACCCTTGCTCTTCGGATCGGTTTCCCTGGTTGCGGAGCCTGGTGTGACCTCGTCGTACAGCGCGGCGGGTAAGCGCGGCTCACGTCCCATCATCAGGAACGAAGGTGTGAAACCAGTGGAATCCGCACACTGGAGTTGACCGCTAGCGTTATCTCGGGTAGTAGCTCATCCCAAGAGTTCTGGTGGCCCTCGATATATTGCGCTATCATGGGCTTTACGGTCCGGTTTGTCCTTTCCGTGGGAAGAACTCCGTGGGAAGAACTGAAGAACTATGCCTAGAGACTCCATGAACGAGCGGAAACTCCTGCTTGTGAACTGAGATCCGTTGTCGCACACAAATGTCCTCGGTACCCCGAATTTGCTAAGTATGCGTTCTCTGAACGCTGTTTGTAACAAAGGGGCGGTAGCTCTCTTCATCGGTACCAGCTCCACCCACTTAGCGAATGCGTCGTGGAACACCAGCAACGTTGTGTTTCCGCGTTTCGAGCGAGGCAAAGGTCCCACGAAGTCAGCGCACAGGATCGCCATGGGTTCCGCCACTTGCCGGGTTAGCATTCGTCCTGCCGGTTTCCGCTGGTCGCTTTTGAACTTCTGGCACAGTTCGCATCGTTTCACGTACCTGGCAGCATCGCGGAACATTCCCGGCCAGTAGTATCTCTGTGCCAGCCTCGACGCTGTTTTCCTCACCCCTCGGTGGCCCGCAGTGGGAGCATCGTGGCACTCTTTCAGAACCCGACCTCGTTGACTTTCGGGGACGCACAGCTTCCAGGGGATATAGTCCTCCTCATCCATTCGATATCCCAAGTTCCTATAAAGCCGCCCGTTCTGTTCGACATAGTCGCTAAATTTCTCTGGCTCCTTGCTGATTCTCTCGGCCATCTTCGCCACCCATCTACAAGGGGCATCGACCTCCACCGCTAGCTGACAGGTATCCATGGGCTGTCGGGACAGAGCGTCCGCCACGACATTTAGATTTCCCCGGCGGTAGTGGACGTCGAACTGGTATTGCTGCAACTCTAACGCCCACCTGGCGATCCTGCCAGTTGGGCTCTCTATAGAGTTGAGCCATTTTAACGCCAGGTGGTCTGTAACCACGTCGAAACGATAGCCTTCTAAGTAGCAACGCATCTTCCGAATTGCCCAGATGATAGCGAGGCGACTCCTTCTCCGTGGCCGAGTAATTCAGCTCTGCCCTTGACAGTTTCCGACTCGCGTAAGCGATCACCCGCTCTTGCCCCTCTACATTCTGTGTGAGTACCGCGCCTAGGCCATAATCGCTGGCGTCGGTCTGTAAGACGAACTTTGTCGAAAAATCGGGACACGCTAGCACTGGCGCCGTCGTCAGGCTCTCCTTGAGCTTCCCCAGGGCCGCCTCTTGCTCCTCGCTCCACGCCCACTTTTGCCCCTTCTTAAGCAAAACAGTCATTGGCTGGACTAACGAAGCGAAATTTGGCACGAACCTCCGGTACCACGACGCCATTCCTAGGCATTGTCGCAGCTCCTTCAAATTCGTCGGGGTTGGTAGTTTCCGAATCGCCTCGACCTTCGCGGGGTCCGTGCATATCCCCTCACCACTCACGACGTGTCCCAGATATGTCAACTTTTCCCTGAAGAAACTGCACTTCTTTCGGTTGACCTTGAGGTTGGGCGCCCGGAGCCGACGGAACACTTCTCTGAGGTTCACCACATGCTGTTCCTTTGTGGCCCCGATCACCACAATATCGTCCAGGTAGGCGAATGCATACGGCTCCATATCTGGTCCGATGACTGTGTCCAACGCTCTTTGGAACGTCGCGCCTGCCGAGTGCAATCCGAAGGGCATCACTTTCCATTGGAACAGACCCCTTCCTGGGACCGTGAAAGCGGTGCACTCCCGGCTATCCACCGCCATCGGGATCTGCCAGTAACCGCTTTTGAGGTCCAATGTGGAAATAAACTTGGCATGCCGCAACTTTTCCAGGATGCTGTTGTTAGCTGCCGGTAATTTACGCACATTCGCCATTCCCCGGTCTTCTTCTTCACCAGGACTATAGGCGCGCTGTGGGGGCTCCTCGACGGTTCAATCGCCCCAACTCGAAGTAGTTCATCCACTTGCTCATCAATGGCTTTGCGCATAGCCGGATTCTTCGGAAAATACCTCTGTTTGAGGGGTTTGTTATCCCGCATCCTGATGCTATGCTCCGCTATATGAGAGACTCCCTCGAGGTCCTCGAATAGGGCTAACTCCGTTTCCAAGAACTTTTTTAGCTCGAGCTCTAATTCGTCGGGCCATTCTCTGCCGTCGCTTGACGACTCCTCATCCTCATCTCCCTCTGCCTCAGGGTTTACGCTCCCCGTTGGGCCTCTCTTAGACTCGCTTGATGCTTTTATCTCCAGCGTCTTCAACTCTTGCGCGCCCCTCTCGGGTTCGCCCACGCTTTTATCCTTCCTCGGTTTGTCCTGGGGAGTCGCCGCTCCCTTCCTCCGACCCGGTCTACGATTCCCTTTTGCAGAACGGCCTTCTCCCGATGTTTTTCCACCTTCCGACCTATTACGCCTTTCTCCGTGCCCCGCTTTCCCTAGTCCGCCGCTTTTTGGCTTCTCGTGACCCCCCGGCGCGTTCTCGCCCTGTACGTCGGTCTGCGCAACACCTTCCGCTCCCCTCGCTTGGGTCGCCTGTCGAGCGAGCAAATCCTGACCGTTAGGCCGGCTGCCCTCTATCGACGCGACTCCTCTCCCCGCTTGGGTCACCCGTCGAGCGAGCAAATCCTGGCCGTTAGGCTGGCTGCCCTCTTTCGACGTGGCCCGCTTCGCCGGCAATGGAACTTCCCCTGACGGCGTCTCTTCCATCCGCATTTCCAGCGTCGCATCCCCGCATTTCATCGACGTGCCCATAGCACACAAGAAATCCATCCCCAAGATGACGTGGTCCAGCATGGTCGGCATGATGAGCACCGTCATCGTCACCACCTTTCCCGCGAGACCCACGCCCACCCTCATCATTTTCTTCACTTCCAAGGATGAACCGTCGGCCAATCTTATGCGCGACTGTCCGTCTACGAACTCTCCTTTCACTGCTAACCTCTCTACGCACTCGTCACTGAGGAAACTGCGTGTGGCCCCGGTGTCAACCGTAGCGGTCATCCACTGACCCCCGACTGACACCGTCGCCACGATTTTCCCGTCCTCCACTATCAACGGGCACGTGCCTTGGTTTTCTGTGTCTAAACGGCGCCGCTCCACACCTGAGGAGGGCGCCCTTGGTCGTTTCCCGCACCGGGTTTTTCGCAGCACTCTCGCGCGCTCCTCCCCTTCTGACCGCAGTGTCGGCAAAAAACTATTCGTGCGTTGGGGCAATCCCTCGCGAAGTGCCCGACCTGCGCGCACCTAAAGCATACGTGACGCAAATCCGGCCCATTTCCGGTCTCCTGAGCTATCATTCGGTGAGCCGTCTCAGCGAACCTCGTCGCCCCTGTCGCGTCGGTTCCTGCAGCCTGCCCGTCTCCCCGGGGTTCCGACGCTTGCGCGCGAAACGGGTTACCGGGTCTACCTTCCGCCGGTTTCGTCCAGCCGGATTTCGACCGGTTCGCTGCGGCCCTCCTTTCCTGCTCTAATCTTTGCCCCCGCACGTTCTCGTACTCCGCTGCCATGTGAGTCAGTTGAGTGAGCGACGAGAAGTCGTGGCGTCTCACATACAACCTATACTCAGGCGCAGCGTTTTCGTACGCTCTACCCAATTCCTGCGTTTCGGTGTACCTTGCCTGGCGCATCAACAATCTAAGCTCAATGAGATAGTCCTTGAAACACTCCCCCTCTCGCTGACGGCGTGCGCGAATCTGGTCCTCCAGGCGCTCAAAGTACTGGGGTGGCAAGAAAAAATCTAGAAACTCTCTCTTAAACTTCGACCATGGCACGTCTCGGAGCCCGCTGGTTAAGAACCATTTGGCCGCCCTGTCCGCTAGCACTTCGCTCAGTGCTCTAGGCATTCTGTCGAGTTCTATGCCATACGTTATGGCCCTTTCCTCTAAAATCTCTATAAAACCCAGAGGGTCCGACAGCCCGTCGTACCTCATACCCCACTTCCTCACCTGTTCTGCCACGCCCCAGGGCGGGAAAGACTCGGGCGGTACTGAGGGCATGGGAATTCGTTGGGTGACTTGCGGTTCTCCCAGCGGCATTCTATTCATATCCTCGTTTCCCCTATTTGTCGCGCGTCCGAGTCGTGGGCTTGGCGTCTATGACCGGCACGTCTATTCTGAGCGAAGATGTGGAAATAGTTTCTCTATCCTGTATCCTCCGTAAGTCGGGTTCCGATTTTTGGTATGCGCGGCTGACCATACCAGGCGTCGTGCCGCCCAAGTTGGCTTCGGGTACCTTTGTGAAACGCGCCTCCAACTCCGCTAGACGCGTTTTAACCCCCGACGCGTGGCTGCTATCTTGGATAAAGACGGACAACCTCTTCCGTAACTCCTCAACTCGGCCCTCAGACTCGAGACCGAGCTCGCGGGCGACTGCGATCAGCTCGTCTTTACTACGCTGATACACCCAACGGACACCCAACCCCGGATTCTGGCACTCACCCGTATCCATCCTTATATCGCCGGGTGAGGTAGTCCGTGTAGTCTTCTCTCGGCCTGTGCTCAATTTCGCTTTACTTAACTTTTTTTTTTTTTTTTTTTTCAATCCAAGTTTAATTGATTTTTCTCGATTTTATTTAATTTTATTTTATTTAAATTTAATCACACTTATTTGATTTTATTAAATTTTTATTTATTTATTTAAATCCGTTTATTTCGATTTAATTAAATTTTTTTTTTTTTTTTTTAATTAATTTTATTTGATTTTATTTAATTTTGCTTTATTCAAATTACCCTCAATTTTATTTGATTTTATTTAATTTATTTTAATATATCTTATTTGATTTTATTAAATTTTATTTTATTTAATTTCGTTTTATTTAGATTTAATTAAAATTTTTTTCCCTTTCTTCTTTTTATTTTTATTTTTATTTTTTTATTTTTTTTTCGTTTTAATTAATTTTATTTGATTTATTTAATTTGCTTTATTCAAATTACCTCAATTTTATTTGATTTTATTTTATTTAATTTTATTTTATTTAATTTTATCTTATTTGAATTTAGTCAATTTTATTCAATACACTTTTCCCGGCCTTTAGCCCACTGTGCGCGTGTCCACTTTTCTTGGCCTCTGGCCCACTGTATTTCTGTTCGCCTCTCTCGGCCACCTCGTACGTTCGCTATATACGTGTTCACTTTTCTCCGTCTTCGGCCCACTCTGCGCGTCGAACTTTATGGCCTTGTCCCGTTAGTCAGCATACCCTTCACACTCTTGGCGATAGCGCAAGGTATATTCGGCCGACACTCTGGCCTTCTATTTTCATTAATAAAAAAAAAATCACTCTTCGCCCGTTCAGGCTCTCTCGGTGTGCTAATAACTGTGTTTCTGTCCACAATTATTGTTATTATTATATACATATATCTACATATATGTGTATGCATAGATATATAAATGTACACACGTTCTATTTATTCCACTTTTATTATTATCATTGCTCTTTCATTTGCTCATGCCCATTTCACTCATTACTTTATTCTTGTGCATTTGCATTTTTGTTCACTTTTCACTGTTATTTGTTCCCTTTATACGTGTCACTCGCGTCTACTTTCGATCGCGGCGCCATTTCGGCCGTTGCTAGGCGCTATTGCAAGTCCCGTTACTTTCGTTTTCGTTCTTTCCGTATCTGGCGCGTAACGGCCAACCGCGTGGCGGCTGTAGGGTATGCGCGGGTATGGTCGACGCGGCGGTCACTTTCACTTCTTGATATGTCTATATATATATATATATTTTTTTTTTTTTTTCCTTTTACATACACAATCGCGTATGTATATCCATGCACTTAAAAAAAATATATATATTTTTTTTTTCCAAAGAAAACTCAACGCTAACTACAACTCAGCGCTAGCTACGCAACTCTATTTGGGCAGCTTAGCGGGTTTTTACGCCGCTAATCTCCCACGCTCCTCTAATGCCCTATGTCCCTGCTCGGGCGCCATTTGTAAGGTTACAAATCTGGCCGAGGTGCAGGCTCAGTCTGCCCAGGGCTCACTTTACAAAATATTTATTTGATTAAGGGACATCGGTTAAGAGGAAGGGGAGAGTTACGAGTAACGCACACTATCAGAGCAGAGGCGCCGGCCGAGGAACAGCCAAGGCGTTGCCGCCGGTGTTCACTCGAAGCACTGCACCTTTTACGGCCAGGGATTTGTCCGCCTGGCGAACGGGCGATGGCCACGCTCCAAAACTGCTCAAACTGTTATTGGGATACTACTGAGGCAGAGTCGCCGGCCGAGGAACAGTCCGGCGTTAACGTCGGTGTTCTCTCGAGGCACAGCGCCTTTTACGGCCAGGGATTTGTCCGCCTGGTGAACGGGCAATGGCTCCGTCCCGAACTGCCGAATTAGTTACAAATGTTATGGGAAAGGGAGGGTCGCATTACGGGAGGGAAGAGTATGAAGTTCTATCATCTACGGAATTTGCGTTAAGTGGAAATAATAACTCACGTTCTTCCTTCGTTTCAATTCTCTTTTATTTTTCGCCTTCTTGGCAATTTCTTTCGTATCTTAATATTCGGTTGCACTTAGTGTTACTAAATTCGACCTGCTTAGCCCGGCGCGCTTTCAGTGACTGCCTGGCTCTTTTCTTAAGCCAGGCCTTCGAGGTGCCGCTCTTCATTTTATCGGCAATGCGACCCTGCCGTGGAGCTTTCCACCACGCCAGGGTTGCATTGCCGATCCTCGACACTGCGCGCGCTAATCTAACAAGTTCAAATAGAAAATTCTTACATACTAAACAAAGGTTTCTTACATGCTAATGAACAAAAGGATAACATATTTTTTTCATAAAATTCTTATGCTACGCATTGCTAAGGCCCTTATGTACTACAAGCTATTATTCCATTCTTACCTACTACAAATTATCTTAAATACTATAAATGATCTTAAATACTACCAAGGCGCCTACACACTACCGAATTTTACATACTATAAATGATCTTAAATACTACAAAATGAATGTGAGGCGGTTCAACCGATGAGCCGCCTTACAAATTCTCAATAAGTGCACTTTTCGCACATCGCTCTGCCTTTTCCCAAGAAATGTCGACTTTGCTTGGCATCGGCTCATCAATTACTTTTAATATACATATCTAACTCAGCAAATAATGCCCTCATTCTACATTTCCAAATGGAATACTTTTCGCAGTCAAACGGCTTTATATTGCGCTTTGCCTTTTCCATTTTTAAATGTAATTCTGTCACACACACACACACACAGAGATGTAAAGACAAAAGAAAAAGAGAGACAAAAAACTGCACGTGGAAATTGAATTTCACAATTAAGTTAAATTTTAGCACTATCAAAATTTGTATTATTATTTACTAGGCATGGACTGGGCCCATAACCTGTTGAAAAACTGAATATTAAATTCTTAATGAAACAAAGCTTTATATGATTTTATGAACTTTGTATTTCGCTTTATAGTTTGTAATGGTCGCAGAAATGCATTCATAAGCGTACCAATTATTATGGCCTTGATCGTAATAAAGCGGGAACAAAACAAAAACTTTAGTGCTTATGCAGCAGAATGCATCTTAGAATGCATCCAAAAAGCTTAGGAGGGTGCAGCGAAAGCTTGCTGTAGCGCATGCTTAGCAGCAGATCGAGGCTTTGCTGTGCTTATTCAGCAGCTACAAGACCTAAGTGCAGCCAACTTTAGGTGCAATAAAAGACGAGCTCTGATTTTCGCCGAAAGATATAAAAGCACCTAAGCAGCAAGAACACGACCTTCTTTTCACATTCACGCTGCCGAATATTAATAATTTATTAATATTTGATTCCCCTGGAATTAAAGGTATTTATTAAAAAATAAACTGCGAATTTTATAAAGTAGTCTCAAATTCACATATTTTATTCACTCCAGCTTCTTTTTGTTGAAACTTCGCCCGTGTCAGAGTGCTGCGCAGCTATTAACATATAAAAGAAAAAAAGAAAAGAATATAATATTATAGCAGCCTCTGAACACGTGGCCGCTATAATATTTCACGGCCTTCATCAGCAGCTAAATATTGCAAAATTGATGACAACTTGATGTTTCGCCTAGAATTCCTAAAACTACATGCACCAGACTACCCCAACAACAACAACAACAACAACAAACTAATAAAACCAGACATCAATAACTTTAAAAGTATTAGTGCAGTGCCAAAACTCAAAACCCGAAACAGTAAACAAAAAAACATTAAACATATATTAAACGCCTTGGAATTGGGCTGCAGTGCAAATTATACAAGCTATAAATGAACGAAAGTGCAGACAAGATGCAAAAGACCAAGTACACTGTGAGAAATTTTTGTGTGCAGTTTAAGTAGTTAAAGACAATTCAACCAAAAACTAATTATATTTTTAAATTATTTAAAATAAATAAATAAATACAAAAGCAAAACTAAATTATATATATAAAGAAAAATAAGTAAGAATGCTCTAGTCGAGACTGCTCGACTACGAAATCCCCTGAACCCTGTAAAAAAGTGATACTCTTCTTCTTTACGCACTTATGAGCTCGCGCTCTGCTAACTGCGCAGTTGCAGCCGTGGCTTGGGGGTGGGTTGGGCTGAACTTTTGACGCTTATAACTCCATTTCTAAATGGACGATCTTCATGAAATTTTTAGAGTAGATCAAGAGTATCTAAATCTACCTATGTGCCAAATCTCTAGTATTTGAAATGCGTTCTTCCAAATTGGGGGCGAAGAGGGCGTGGCATCCAAAATCTCTAAACTACAAAATCTGCGTATCCATAATATCTATCTAAATATATAAAGTTGAAGTCTCTAGCTAAAACGGTGTAGAAGTTATACCCAAAAAACCTAAAAAATGTAAACGAATTTTCGATTTTGTATCGATAATTTGGAAATGGGACGAATTATCGAAAAAACAAAATAAACTCGTATTGCGTAGCTAACATACGAGTGTTCATGTGAAATTTCAGCTCTCTAGCTTTTGTAGTTTCCGAAATCTCGACGTTCATACGGACGGACGGACGGACGGACGGACGGACAGGGCTAGATCAACTTATTTTTTTATGCTGATCAAGAATATACATACTTTATGGGGTTTGCGACGTCTCCTTCTGCCTGTTACATACATTTTCACAAAACCATTATACCCTGAATTCCCATTTTCAATGGGTTCAGGGTATAAAAAATAAAGCAACCGTAAACAAGGAAATTTTTAATTTCATAGTGAATAATTTTAATGAGAATTGCTCCCACTCGAAAAAAAATTTAACCTCAATCCCACAGCAGCAGTCAACCATGAGGAAAGGCCTTTCGTCGATGAAACAAAAAAAAAAAACTGTGAGTGTTTAATCACCCTTTTTCTTCCTCTCCTTATATTATGAAGTCCCAAAATTTTAGTTAAACATTATAAAAATGAAATAAAGAAAAAAAACTTATACATATTTATATATATATATTCCTGAAATTTGTTCATAAAATAAAATGTGAACATTCTCAATTTTTTTAATTCACATTAAACATTAATATGAATCTAGTTTTATTATCTTTTTTTATTATTCACATTTTTTATATTTGGGGGGATGGGGGAGAGCAGGCAAGGCAAAGTTTCTGATTGTGCTCAACTTGGTGAGTGCCAGTGCGATCCTTGTTCTTGCTCTTCTCAAGTCGACACACTACCTCCACGTGGTTCCTCCTGGATTATGACTCAGCCCCTGTTGAGTTATAAACCAAAGTGCGCGGCGGGATCCTAATCCTTAAATTAGGTTTTGGCGTAGGACTTGATATCCACCCATAGAAAAAAGACTCATCAGTGAATGAAGCAAGAGGAGCCTCGGAAAGGAACCCGGAAAACGTTGACGACCACGGCAAACGGAAAAAGGAAAATGATTTGAGAGTATGCACCTGGAACGTACGGACATTGTACAGACCCGGTGCTGCTCAACAACTAGCGGATACCCTCAATGAGTTGAAGGCTGACATCACAGCCATCCAGGAAATGCGATGGAAAGGGCAGGGGCGCATAAGAAAAAGCAACTGTGACATCTATTACAGTTGTCTTAATGATAGGCATGAATTTGGTTGTGGTTTCGTCGTAGGGCCCAAGTTGCGGCACCGAGCCTCGCACTTCACACCAGTTAGCGAGAGGATTGCGACGATCCGAATAACTGCCAAATTCTTCAACATCAGCATAATCTGTGCGCATGCCCCGACGGAAGAGAAAGACGATGCTACCAAGGATGCTTTCTATGCAGAGCTCGACCGAGCATATGGCCGTTGCCCGTCACATGACGTTAAAATCCTTCTAGGAGATTTTAACGCCAAAATAGGGCGGGAGGGCATCTTTGGAGCAACCGTTGGCCCGTTTAGTCTGCACGAGTCCACATCGAGCAATGGACTTAGACTAATAGGATTTGCGGCCGCACACAATATGATTGTATGTAGTACAGGTTTTCGTCACCTCAACATCCACAAGGCATCCTGGCTGTCGCCTGATCGTCTGACGCGAAATCAGATTGATCATGTTGTGATCGATGCAAGGCATGCATCTAGCATACTTGATGTGAGATCTTGTCGGGGTCCTAACATCGACTCTGACCATTACCTTGTTGCAGCCATGGTACGCGCACGGCTGTGTGTCGCGAAAGTCTCACGTCAAGGTATGCCAAGAAAGCTGGACATCGAAAAGCTGCAATCACAACGACATAAGGATACCTTCTCCACTCGACTCTCGGGCCGACTCGGCCAACTCCCTCCAACGCCTATAAATACAACGGATATGTGGGCGTACATGTCCAATGCCATAAACGCCTCTGCTGTGGAAGTACTTGGGTTCCAACGCCCTCCCAACCGGAATCCATGGTACGACCAGGAGTGTCGGGAAGCGACTGCAGCAAAAGACGCCGCCTACAGAAGAACGCTGCAAGCAGGAGCTACTCGAGCGGTGGTGGATATTTATAGGTCGCGGAGACGAGACGAGAAGCGCCTTTTCAGGAGGAAGAAGCGGGAGGTGGAAAGGCTTGAGTGTGAGAAGATGGAGAGTAGCAGAAGCAAGAACGATGCCCGTGACTTTTACCGGAGGGTCAAGCGCATGACCCAAGGATATAAGTCTGGATCGCTTGCCTGCAGGAGTGACGATGGAAACCTGGTTACTGATGCGGAGATTGTACTGAGGTTATGGCGGGATCACTTTGAGAGTCTTTTGGCTGGAAACAGTGAGAATGAGCTTGACGAAGTTGGTCCACTAACCCCAATCAGAGATGATGGTGTTGAAGTTCCCATCCCTAGCCATACGGAAGTCGAGACAGCTATACAGCGTCTCAAAAACAATAAAGCCGCGGGGGCAGATGGCTTACCGGCTGAATTGTTTAAGGCTGGAGGCGATGAGTTGGTAGGGTGCATGCACCAACTTATCAGCAGCGTATGGCTAACGGAAAGCATGCCCGATGATTGGAACCTCAGTATGATCTGCCCAATCCTGAAGAAGGGTGATGCAACACAACGCACCAACTACCGTGGCATCAGCCTTCTTCCCGTCGCATACAAGGTTCTCACGAGCGTAATGTGTGAGAGACTGAAACCATATGCTGAAGCATTGATAGGTCCGTATCAATGCGGTTTCCGTCCTGGCAAGTCTACAGTTGACCAGATCTTCACATTGCGCCAAATCCTGGAGAAAACACACGAGAACCAATTCGACACATACCATCTGTTCGTCGATTTTAAAGCTGCTTTTGATAGCCCACGGCGAGACTGCCTGTACGCTACCATGTCTGAGCTTGGTATTCCTGCAAAGCTAATACGGCTTTGTAGCATGACATTGAGCAACACCATCAGCTCTGTCAAGGTAGGAAATGACCAATCCGAAACCTTCAATACCAAGCGGGGTCTCAGACAAGGCGACTCGCTGTCTTGTGTGCTCTTCAATTTACTTATGGAGAGTATAATAAGGAAAGCTGGAGTGCATCGGATGGGCACAATACTGGGATACAAATGTGTCCAGCTCCTTGGTTACGCTGATGATATTGATATCATTGGTCGTACCAAGCGTGATGTAACTGCGGCTTTTGGAGCTATCGAAAGGGAATCAGCTAAAGTTGGTCTTGCAGTAAACATGGGCAAAACAAAGTTTATGGTGTGCAGTACTAGAGAGTCGCGGCGTCTTGACTCTTACCTTACTGCTGGAGACTATAACTTTGAGTCTGTCAAGGACTTTGTCTATTTGGGAACTGCAGTGATCAACAAAAATGATGTCAGCCTGGAGATCAAGCGAAGAATTACACTTGCCAACAAATGTTACTTTGGGCTCAGTAGGCAAATGAACAGTAGAGCCCTCTCTCGAAAGACAAAGGTAACCCTTTACAAGACACTCATCATTCCAGTGCTGCTTTATGGAGCGGAAGCCTGGACCGTGACGCAGTCAGATACAGCTGCTCTTGGTGTCTTCGAGAGAAAGATACTTCGCAAGATCTTTGGACCAATTTGCGTTGGCGAAACCTATCGTATCAGGTGGAACGACGAGCTGTACGAGCTATACGGCGATGTTGACATTGGCAAGCGAATTGACATTCAGCGTCTTCGTTGGTTGGGACACATTGCTCGTATGGAGGAAAACACTCCAGCTCGTTCGGTTTTTGATGCGGTAGTTAGAGGACAACGAAGAAGGGGTAGACCTCGAACCCGTTGGAAGGACCAGATGGAGGCAATCCTGAATGGTGTTACCAACTGGAGAAGTCGCGCACAGGACAGACAAGCGTGGAGGCAAATTGTGCATCAGGCTGTGCTCCGATAGGGGTGTTATTGCCAATTATATATACATTTTTTTATTTATTTCTTTAATTGAATTGCGGCTATCTTTAATATAATTTAAAAGGCATATATAAAAAAAAAAAAAAGACAAACAAAAACCTATATGTTTGCACCAAGAAATGAATTACAAAAATATATAAATAAATAAACGAATAAAAATAATACAAATGGGTACGAAAGAAAAAAAGAACATGAAATAAACTTTAAAAAAAAAAAATTATTTTTTCTATTTACTATATTATAAGGAACAAAAAACTTGTATTTTGTAATCAATTTAACCTTAGCCCTATCAGACTCAGCCGCGTCAACAAACTATTAGTAAGACTTTGTTAAAAATGATGAGGAGGGTATATTTAATTTAGTTAAGTTCGTAAAATAAAGAGAATTGTCAAGATGAAAGAAAAAGATATTGGAGAAAGATTTTTTTTTGTGAATCACTATGATAGGCTAAAGGTAGTCTAAAACATGGCATAGAAGAGAAGAGAGATCATGGTCGGGTTTGGGTATAGATAGCGAGAGGCAACCGACAGCTTCGCCTCCGCGTCTGTATACCTGTTCTAATTCTTGTTCATTCCTTTTTATACCCTGAACCCATTGAAAATGGTATAATCAGGGTATAATGGTTTTGTTAAAAGTATGTAACAGGCAGAAGGAGGCGTGGCAGACCCCATAAAGTATATATATTCTTGATCAGGGTGACGAGAAAAGTTGATATAGCCATGTCCGTCTGTCCGTCTGTCCGTCCGTCCGTCTGTCCGTCTATCCGTATGTTTGAACGCGTCGGTTTCCGAAGATACAAAAGCTAGAGAGTTCATTCTTTTTGTGTTAGGTCCGTATATTGAGCGCGCAGTACGAGTTTGTTTCAGAAATTCGATAACTTGAATATTTGCTAAGTTATCGATAACTGAAATTATCGGGAACCAGTTATAAAATTCCAGCTAATTCATCTTTAGAGTTAGAGTCTCCAAGTCTTCTGCATATATATAGATACCAAATTAATACAATTTCGGTTTTTGGCACCTATGTGCCAAATCTCTAGTATTTGAAATGCGTTCTTCCAAATTGGGGGCGAAGAGGGCGTGGCATCCAAAATCTCTAAACTACAAAATCTGCGTATCCATAATATCTATCTAAATATATAAAGTTGAAGTCTCTAGCTAAAACGGTGTAGAAGTTATACCCAAAAAACCTAAAAAATGTAAACGAATTTTCGATTTTGTATCGATAACTTGGAAATGGGACGAATTATCGAAAAAAACAAAATAAACTCGTATTGCGTAGCTAACATACGAGTGTTCATGTGAAATTTCAGCTCTCTAGCTTTTGTAGTTTCCGAAATCTCGACGTTCATACGGACGGACGGACGGACGGACAGACGGACAGGGCTAGATCAACTTATTTTTTTATGCTGATCAAGAATATACATACTTTATGGGGTCTGCGACGTCTCCTTCTGCCTGTTACATACATTTTCACAAAACCATTATACCCTGAATTCCCATTTTCAATGGGTTCAGGGTATAAAAAGTAAAGCAACCGAAAACAAGGAAATTTTTAATTTCATAGTGAATAATTTTAATGAGAATTGCTCCCACTCGAAAAAAAAATTTAACCTCAATCCCACAGCAGCAGTCAACCATGAGGAAAGGCCTTTCGTCGATGGAAAAAAAAAAAAAAAAACTGTGAGTGTTTAATCACCCTTTTTCTTCCTCTCCTTATATTATGAAGTCCCAAAATTTTAGTTAAACATTATAAAAATGAAATAAAGAAAAAAACTTATACATATTTATATATATATATTCCTGAAATTTGTTCATAAAATAAAATGTGAACATTCTCAATTTTTTTAATTCACATTAAACATTAATATGAATCTAGTTTTATTATCTTTTTTATTATTCACATTTTTTTATTTATTTCTTTAATTGAATTGCGGCTATCTTTAATATAATTTAAAAGGCATATATAAAAAAAAAAAAAAAAAAAAAACAAACAAAAACCTATATGTTTGCACCAATAAATGAATTACAAAAAATATATAAATAAATAAACGAATAAAAATAATACAAATGGGTACGAAAGAAAAAAAAAACATGAAATAAACTTAAAAAAAAAAAAAAATTATTTTTTCTATTTACTATATTATAAGGAACAAAAAACTTGTATTTTGTAATCAATTTAACCTTAGCCCTATCAGACTCAGCCGCGTCAACAAACTATTAGTAAGACTTTGTTAAAAATTATGAGGAGGGTATATATAATTTAGTTAAGTTCGTGAAATAAAGAGAATTGTCAAGATGAAAAAAAAAGAAATTGGAGAAAGATTTTTTTTTGTGAATCACTATGATAGGCTAAAGGTAGTCTAAAACATGGCATAGAAGAGAAGAGAGATCATGGTCGGGTTTGGGTATAGATAGCGAGAGGCAACCGACAGCTTCGCCTCCGCGTCTGTATACCTGTTCTAATTCTTGTTCATTCCTTTTTATACCCTGAACCCATTGAAAATGGTAAATCAGGGTATAATGGGTTTGTTAAAAGTATGTAACAGGCAGAAGGAGGCGTGGCAGACCCCATAAAGTATATATATTCTTGATCAGGGTGACGAGAAAAGTTGATATAGCCATGTCCGTCTGTCCGTCTGTCCGTATGTTTGAACGCGTCGATTTCCGAAGATACAAAAGCTAGAGAGTTCATTCTTTTTGTGTTAGGTCCGTATATTGAGCGCGCAGTACGAGTTTGTTTCAGAAATTCGATAACTTGTATATTTGCTAAGTTATCGATAACTGAAATTATCGAGAACCAGTTATAAAATTCTAGCTAATTCATCTTTAGAGTTAGAGTCTCCAAGTCTTCTGCATATATATAGATACCAAATTAATACAATTTCGGTTTTTGGCACCTATGTGCCAAATCTCTAGTATTTGAAATGCGTTCTTCCAAATTGGGGGCGAAGAGGGCGTGGCATCCAAAATCTCTAAACTACAAAATCTGCGTATCCATAATATCTATCTAAATATATAAAGTTGAAGTCTCTAGCTAAAACGGTGTAGAAGTTATACCCAAAAAACCTAAAAAATGTAAACGAATTTTCGATTTTGTATCGATAACTTGGAAATGGGACGAATTATCGAAAAAAACAAAATAAACTCGTATTGCGTAGCTAACATACGAGTGTTCATGTGAAATTTCAGCTCTCTAGCTTTTGTAGTTTCCGAAATCTCGACGTTCATACGGACGGACGGACGGACAGACGGACAGGGCTAGATCAACTTATTTTTTTATGCTGATCAAGAATATACATACTTTATGGGGTCTGCGACGTCTCCTTCTGCCTGTTACATACATTTTCACAAAAAATAAAGCAACCGAAAACAAGGAACTTTTTAATTTCATAGTGAATAATTTTAATGAGAATTGCTCCCACTCGAAAAAAAATTTAACCTCAATCCCACAGCAGCAGTCAACCATGAGGAAAGGCCTTTCGTCGATGGAAAAAAAAAAAAAAACTGTGAGTGTTTAATCACCCTTTTTCTTCCTCTCCTTATATTATGAAGTCCCAAAATTTTAGTTAAACATTATAAAAATGAAATAAAGAAAAAAAACTTATACATATTTATATATATATATTCCTGAAATTTGTTCATAAAATAAAATGTGAACATTCTCAATTTTTTTAATTCACATTAAACATTAATATGAATCTAGTTTTATTATCTTTTTTATTATTCACATTTTTTTATTTATTTCTTTAATTGAATTGCGGCTAATAATAATATAATTAATATAATTTAAAAGGCATATATAAAAAAAAAAAAAAAAAAAAACAAACAAAAACCTATATGTTTGCACCAATAAATGAATTACAAAAAATATATAAATAAATAAACGAATAAAAATAATACAAATGGGTACGAAAGAAAAAAAGAACATGAAATAAACTTTAAAAAAAAAAAATTATTTTTTCTATTTACTATATTATAAGGAACAAAAAACTTGTATTTTGTAATCAATTTAACCTTAGCCCTATCAGACTCAGCCGCGTCAACAAACTATTAGTAAGACTTTGTTAAAAATTATGAGGAGGGTATATTTAATTTAGTTAAGTTCGTAAAATAAAGAGAATTGTCAAGATGAAAGAAAAAGAAATTGGAGAAAGATTTTTTTTTGTGAATCACTATGATAGGCTAAAGGTAGTCTAAAACATGGCATAGAAGAGAAGAGAGATCATGGTCGGGTTTCGGTATAGATAGCGAGAGGCAACCGACAGCTTCGCCTCCGCGTCTGTATACCTGTTCTAATTCTTGTTCATTCCTTTTTTTTTTTGTGTACTAGTGTAAGTGTTGTCCCATCCCTCAAGTTTTTTTGTAGGAGTCCAAAAAATTAAAAGTTTATGTATGGTTTATTTTAAATTAAAAGTTTATGTGGTATAGCAAAGACCCACCCCATCGCCGAAAGAGCTAAGGGAACCAGAGGACTCCGCCTGCCTGTACCGAAGACATGAATGCATGCTGATGTGCACTGCACATTCACAGACATCATTTGTTACAACACCACACTCATCTGAGTGCGGTGTGGTTACAAGTTTTAGCTTTGATCGGCAGCACCCACAACCACAACTTTTTCGCACAAAATCTCAATTCAAAGAGATGCAAAGAATATAAAGTGTGATCTGACTTCATGTCCACTAAAAATACTTAATCTATTATTTTAGAGAATGTGATTTTTGAAGGAGGAATACGGGTATTCCAACAGGCCCCCTCAAAAATTACATTATTTAAAAAAAATAAAAAGGTACATTCAAAAGATACTTAATAACTAATTGCTGTGGTTGGTGTGCCATCTGGGAAATCTTATATTATCAAGCATTTACTCTAAGGATACAGGGAAAACCCAGAGAAACCTGTATCGGATCATCTTAAAATTGTTTAGAAATAAAAAATTCAACAATTACAACAAAATGTAAATAAAAAAAAATTTTTTTAATATTCTTTAGCATCAAAGAAACTGTTAGTTTAATCATCTTTCAAGAGTCCCAACTTCCTTCGGAACTCTACGAACTTTCCGACTGGCAGCGGCATCGTGAAGATGTCAGCAATTTGGTTCTCTGTGGGAACATACTCGATAAAAATAGTATTAGTTTCAACTTGCTCTCTAGTAAAATGATATTTAATATCAATATGCTTAGCTCTTTTATGACATGAGGGGTTATTCACTATACTAATACAGCCCTGATTATCTTCGTAAATTTTAATAGGACTTTCTATTTTTATGTTAACGCTATTGAGAAGAGATTTTAGCCATAAGGATTCTCTTACGGCTTCAAATAAAGCCATGTACTCAGCTTCAGTAGACGAAGCTGCTACTGAATTCTGCTTTTTTTGTATTCCAGCAAATTAAATTTGAATTAAACATTTTAAGCAAGTAGCCTGTTG
This sequence comes from Drosophila antonietae, assembly GCA_030914385.1. Taxonomy (NCBI): domain Eukaryota; kingdom Metazoa; phylum Arthropoda; class Insecta; order Diptera; family Drosophilidae; genus Drosophila; species Drosophila antonietae. Next base: position 41,133 of record JAUESO010000393.1, read on the forward strand.
TACTTTTTCTGTCAACTTCATCACCCCCCCAGTCAGAGTCTACATAGCCAACTAATATGTTTTCAATTGTTATGTTTCTTTTAAAAACTAATTTCATATTAATAGTTAATTGTTAAGTTAGTTAATTGTTAACAGCTGTAGATAGATCTGGGCGAGTACAAAGCATTATGTACATTAAACAACCAACGAGCTTATGACACGGTGCTTTACAGTCCTCATCTGAATTGAGTAACTCATAGTTCAATTTGTTTGGTAGGGGAGTACTGATGTAATTACAATTTTCCATGTTAAATTTATTTTGAATTCTTTCAACATATGCAGCCTGACTCAAGCATATTTTGTCCTAATATATTTCTATTCTTATCCGTAAAAAATGTCGAATTTCATTTATGTCAGTCATTCTAAATTTCTTGTTTAAAAAACTTTTAAAATTAATCATTCCTTCCATATCTCCGGTAGCTATTACCACATCATCAACATATAACAATACATATATGTTTTTCTTGATGTCACCTCTTTCAAGGATATATATACAGCGATCTACCGGAGAATTCACAAAACTACATTCTTTCAATGCTTGCTCAAACACTTGGAACCAGCATCTAGCTGCTTGTTTGAGCCCGTAAATTGCCTTATTCAATTTACATACATTACAGGTCACGCCCTGAGGATTTTGCATATATATTTTCTCCTTCAGCGTCCCAATTAGGAAAGCTGTTTTCACATCCATTTGATGCACTTTGATTTTGAATATTTGAATCCTTACTTTCATTCAGGGGATCAGTTTGTGCTTTCTTTTCCTACTCTCATTCGGAATTTGATCACATTCCCTACTCTCATTCGGGAAATTGGTATTAGTACATTCCTTACTGTCATTTGGGAAATAACCTTCCTTACTATCATTCAGGAAATTAGTATTAACTTTCCTTACTATCATTCAGGAAATTTGTATTAGTACATTCCTTCCTGTCATTCGGGAAATAACCTTCCTTACTATCATTCAAGAAATTTGTATTAGTACATTCCTTACTGTCATTCGGGAAAAAACCTTCCTTACTATCATTCAGGAAATTTAACTGATCACTTTCCTTACTCTCATTCAGGAAATGTTCAGATTTTTCACCTCTTGAATAAACCATGTTGGTCTCGTTGACAACAACATCCCTTGATACAATAAATTCTTCTTTGTTCATAGCCCACAAGGATAGCTTTGTATGATTTTTCATCAAATTTTCCTTGTTTTGTTTTCTTGTGCACATACACAGTTGAACCAAACACTCTTAAAACTTTTAAGTTGGGTTTTCTATTGTGCCACATTTCATACGGGGTCTTTCTATTATCTTCAAGAGCTCTGCTAGGAGTTCTATTGATCAAATATGTTTCACCCCAGAAACTTTTGTCTAATTTTGCACCATTTACCATCGTACGGGCTTTTTCGGTAATATTTCTTATCATTCGCTCAGAAACACTATTTAGCTGTGGTGTATGAGGCACAGTCAAATGATAAGTTATTCCTCTTTCCACATAAAAAAGCACGCATCTCATTTGACAGATATTCTCTGCCATTATCAATATACAGATTAACAATTTTGCAATTAAAATGCGCTTCACTCTTTGCTACAAAATCTCGAAACATGCTGAATACATCTGACTTGTACTTTAACAAATAAGTCACACACTAATGAGTAAATTGATCTACAAAGATCACATAATAATTTTTCTCATCTAGAGTTACTGGTGTAATTGGGCCACAAACATCTGAATGAATTATGAATAAAGGTCGCTTGACTTAAGTCTTATCTTTATATTTTCTAAATGGCAATGTAGCCTGTTTTCCACTTAAACACGATTCACAAATACCATCTGTTATTTCTAGATTTTTACAGTAGATTGCTGTCACTAAATAAATTCTGTCTCTTAATCTCTAATAATTTTCCATTACTTATATGACCTAACCTCTCATGCCATAAACGATAATAGTTTTTATTCCTTGCAGAGAACGCTTGGAATTTAATAATAGGAACATTATTTACTGTACTTGCGTTTTTCACCACCAGTACTCCATTTTTGCTTATAGAGACTCCATTAATGTCAAACATCATAGACATTCCAGCTTCTTGAAGTCTCTTGACTGACATCAAATTTCCAGCAGCTTCCCTGCAGTATAAGACATCCTCCAATGTGATTTGGAAGCCATTGTGCAGCCGCACAATACCACGTTTAGCGGCATATATATATTCTCCTTGTTTAGCCACAGCGATTTTTAGTGGTGGCTCCAACTCGACACTGTCCGAATACAACGACTCATCATTTATGAGATGGTCAGTTGCTCCAGAGTCCAATATGAACTCATTATACCCTGAACCCATTGAAAATGGGAATTCAGGGTATAATGGTTTTGTGAAAATGTATGTAACAGGCAAAAGGAGACGTCGCAGACCCTATAAAGTATATATATTCTTGATCAGCATAAAAAAATAAGTTGATTGAGCCCTGTCCGTCAGTCCGTCCGTCCGTCCGTCCGTCCGTGTGAACGTCGAGATTTCGGAAACTACAAAAGCTAGAGAGCTATAATTTCACATGAACACATGTTACTTACGCAATACGAGTTTATTTTGTTTTTTCGATAACTCGTCCCATTTCCAAATTATCGATAAAAAATCGAAAATTCGTTTACATTTTTTAGGTTTTTTGGGTATAACTTCTACACCGTTTTAGCTAGAGACTTCAACTTTATATATTTAGATAGATATTATGGATACGCAGATTTTGTAGTTTTCAGATTTGGATGCCACGCCCCCAATTTGGAAAAAACGCATTTCGAATACTAGAGATTTGCAATTGGCACATAGATAGATTTAGATACTCTTGATCTACTCTAAAAATTTCATGAAGATCGTCCATTTAGAAATGGAGTTATAAGCGTCCAAAGTTCAGCCCAACCCACCCCCAAGCCACGGCAGCAACTGCGCAGTTAGCAGAGCGCGCGCCTCTAAGTGCGTAAAGAAGAAGAGTATCACTTTTTTGCAGGGTTCAGGGGATTTCGTAGTCGAGCAGTCTCGACTAGAGCCTTCTTACTTGTTTTTATTTAACATTGTGTTCACGTGTTGAAACAAGCCCGGGTTGTGGTGTTGCCAATTTTGCTTGATTATTTTCTTTATTTGTTTCTTTTGAAATTATTTTAAATGCGTAACAATCCCTCTTAATATGACCTTCCTTTCCACAGTGATGACATTTTATATTATTTCTCGGTCTGCCCTTGAACAATTTATTTGGTTTGGTCACCTTATTTTTAAAATTGCCTTTTGTGTGTGTGTACTTGTTGTTGTTGCTTTTATTTTGCACAACTACTTTCATCACCTTTCTACTAGTATCCCTATTATCATTATTAATTTTAATTTCATGATCTAGCAACCTATTTTTCACAAAAGCTATTGTTAAGTTATCCTCTGATAACGTTTCTATTGCTGTGATAACTCCGTTGTAAGATGAAGGCAACGTAAGCAATATATGTGACACCTTATCCATTTCCTCTAATTTTGCACCAGCAGCTAACAATTCACTAACTAACTCATCAAAGATATTGAAAAAATTCAGAAGTGGCATCTCACTTGATAGTTTTAGTGAAAGTAAACGTTTGCGCAACGCCAATTGCGATGCCAAACTTTTGCGCTCATAAGTAGCGTCTAGGCTGTCAAAAATTTAGCGCGTCGTTTTGTCGCTTGCCGCGAAATTAAGCAACGAGTCGTTTAAATTCTCAATAAGTGCACTTTTCGCACATCGCTCTGCCTTCTCCCAAGAAATGTCGACTTTGCATGGCATCGGCTCATCAGTTACTTTTAATATACATATCTAACTCAGCAATATGAGCGAAGTGCCGCACAACTTCGTATTTGTTCGGTTTCGGCACTTCGCGCTCGGGCAGTCAAAATTTGAAACGACGAATTCAGTGCGCTGTAAGCGCTCAACCGGCATGGTCGCATTTTCATATGAGCACATTCTGTGTGCTATTATTCTTTACTCTCCCTCTCTCTTTTTTCTCTCTCTATCTCACTCTATGCGAGCACAAGCCAGCAGCCCACAAAAATTGAAATTTGTTCGCGAGTGGCGATTCCCGACGATCTCATCTGCCTTTCTTAGTAAGAGTATGCCGAACTCTTAAGCGGTTTTGCCATGCTCATGCAAAATTTTAGTGTTTTCGTAAAGATTTTTGGGAAGGGTATGAAAGCGCTGATGTGCATAAGCATTACTTTTTCGCGATGAGCATGCACACACACATTTACTGCGTCTTGCTACATGTATGAGCAGAGACTGTGTGCGAAACTTTTGCTGTCTGTAGCAATTGCAGGGACCAACATTTGCAGTTTGTTATTCTTGTGGACCTCGGCCTTAGAATTGTGGGAACGGTCTTAAATTTGTTCGGCCTTGTAGACTGTCAAATCTACTTGACCCATGCATATGGCATGTATGTTTATATGCATACATATGCATTTCTTTTTATACATGTTTAATAAATAATAATTATTATAACTTATTTAGTAACATAGCCCCCAAAACTTTTTAGAACGGTTTATAAACGATTTAAGTGGATATGGAAATTAATATGTATTGACAATGTCAGAACACACCATGTACTCATTATTACCAAAATGACTGCTACAAGTCGTAGAGGCTCATTTGACAGTCACTCTACAATTCAAACCATACAAAATAGACAAACTACTGAATAGCGCAGGTAGCAAGAGAACAAACTGCAAGTGTTGGGCCCTGCAATTGCTACAGGCAGCAAAAGTTTCGCACACAGTCACATAACTGCTCATACATGTAGCAAGACGCAGTAAATGTGTGTGTGCATGCTCATCGCGAAAAAGTAATGCTTATGCACATCAGCGCTTTCATACCCTTCCCAAAAATCTTTACGAAAACACTAAAATTTTGCATGAGCATGGCAAAGCCGTTTAAGAGTTCGGCATACTCTTACTAAGAATGGCAGACGGGATCGTCGCGAATTGCCACTCGCGAACAAATTTCAATTTTTGTGGGCAACTGGCTTGTGCTCGCATAGAGTGAGATAGAGAGAGAAAAAAGAGAGAGGGAGAGTAAAGAATAATAGCACACAGAATGTGCTCATATGAAAATGCGACCATGCCGGTTGAGCGCTTACAGCGCACTGAATTCGTCGTTTCAAATTTTGACTGCCCGAGCGCGAAGTGCCGAAACCGAACAAATACGAAGTTGTGCGGCACTTCGCTCATATTTTTGTGCGTGAAAAAAGTTTGTTCTAGTTGTCCAGTCTATGTGTTGTATGGTTAGTGATGCTATGCTATTGACAGTATTATGCGCTGTTAATAACATAACTCGGACTCCAGTTCTCTTACTGGTTCGCAATCGGGAATTATTCTTCCTACTTTCTTTGCTAGACACTTAACTACATTTAACTAATAAGAAAAAAGACACAGCTTGTCATTCAATAAAGTCGAGGAAATACAACCACGATTTTGTATTTATCATCGGGCCGCCACTACATCATTTGGTCCTTCGAGCCGGATATCATCCACCCACAACACACACCAGCGTTCTTAGGCTTCGAGATAAGTACTCCAAACTTACATTACCTAGTACATATATACTGGCACTTCCCATCCGCCATATTTTCATGTATATATGAACTAGTTTCGCAATCTATATACATACATATATATATCCTTATATATATAGATACGTACCAAACTGCAAGATATTTATCACATGGACTAAACTGTGTCATTCCATTTCTTGCACAAACATATCTACATTTGTATATACATATGTAAATACCGCCGGCTGTGCGACATATATACATACATACACTTACCCACATATCTTTTATATGTCGGCACTAGTTACCGTTTCGCCTATTCAATCAAAAAGAATAAAATAAACAATCAATATCCTTTGTTGTTTTTATATATTCTTTATTGGTTTGTTTTATTACATTTGCTTATAACTACGCGAATCACATATAACTACATATATATCAGCTGTTTATGTTACTGCCGATCCTCAGCTGTTTTCACTTCAGCACTTGCACCTACATATGTACGGACATACACAACAAATCAAATTTATTAAATAACAAACACAATATTCTTTGTTTTTAATTTATTTATTTTTCAATTTCTCATTTCTTCATTACAGTCATCATTTATTTATTTATGTGCTGCTTGTGTTCTCAATTGTCTACTTGTACGAACATACGCACATACATACGTAACATATAGAATATGTGTTATTTTCTTTTAATTTTTCACTTGCGTCCGTACAAACAATTTGGCAACACAATTAACACGTCAAATAATCTATTACGAATATACTTAATAAACACATAGCACATTCCATAAAGAAACAACAATATCCAATTGTTTGTTATCTTACGTCCAATCACCGCCACAATTTCTTTCGATAGTCGTTCCACGGTCAGAATGTTCTCACTTCCCGCATTCATCGTAATTCAAACAACATTTTAAATAAATTTTATAAGATAAAATAAATGTTGTTCGTCTTGTTTAAATTTTTTAGTTTATTTGAAAATATAAAAGGAGATATACAATTTACAATTGAATTAAATTAAAATCAATTCATTAATTATATATTAGTTAAATCATTCTTCTTTTTGTTCTTTGGGTTAATAAGACGCTTTTTATCTACTTATTTCTTCTCCGTTTTGTTGACAACTTCCTACTTTTTCGTCAACTTCCTTATTTCACGCTTTGAGCCATTTTCTGCCTCAATTACATAAATTTCGGTCAGCTTACTCTTAATTATCATCCATGTCCAATCGTACTAGCCGTGCACAGCTGAGTGTACCCGCTCCGCGCTTGCTTAAACGCAGTTCTTCTGCATCTCCCATTCCGTCCGGGAAACCGCAAGCCACCAGCGCGTTCAAACGCAGTCCGGTCGTAACTCGATCCAGTCCAAAGCCTGCAAGTATCTCAGCAAACATGTCTCTGTCTGACTTTATATCCGTAGCTGATAGGCTCATCAAGTTTGAACCCCGCATCGAATATTCTGAGGATATTGGGTCCACTCCGGTAGCTCAACTCCAAGCCTTAGAAATCCGACGGGATCGAGTCAAGGTCCTTTGGGAGAAGTCAGAACAAGAGTATGAAGCGTGTTTCGTGTTCGCTCTCGTTTCAGAATTTCCTCTTACAAACGACGGGTTTGCATCGGCTTGGAATTCGTTGTGTGACCGTTTCGAGAATAAGCGGCTGTTAGTCAACAGTCAGCTTAAACTCCTCTTGAATTTATCCAAGGTCACTAAAGAATCAGGCTCGGCTCTCAAAGAGCTGCATGGCACTATCAATAGGTGTATCACTGCACTCGAGCATGCTCAAATCTCTACAGAGAATTGGGACTGTATCCTTGTGTTCCTGTGCACATCCAAATTGCCGGAACACACTCGAACTCTCTGGGAGCACTCGTTAATACGAAAAACGGAAATTCCAGCCTGGCGGGATGTTAGTCACTTCCTTAGCGAACGTGCTCGCGCACTTGAAGCTATGGAAGGTGATCTTTCTGATCCAACAGTTCCAATCTCAATTCCGAGATCCGCAAACCCTGTCCGTCCAAACCGAGTCAAATCATTCCACACGCAAGTAGACACGAAACGCATGAAGTGCGAGCTGTCCTTGCAAGAGAACCATCCTAGTCCGAGTGAAGTTATGCCGAACACCCAAACGTATTTGGCTGCTAATACGCAAAGAGTCCTCCTCGGCACGGCGGTGGTCAATATATGCCACTTCGGAGCCATCTATCCCGCCCGTGCTTTAGTCGACTCAGGGTCCGAAACGACTTTCATTTCTGAACGACTATTCCGTAAGATCAAGTTGCCTTTCACATCCGTGAAAACACAGGTTTCCAGCCTGAATCAAGCGATTACGGCCGACGCCCAAAAGCTTTGCAACTTTGATATTGGTTCTCCGTTGAAACCGACATTGCGAATTAAAGCTTCCGCTCTCGTAATTCCAAAGCTTGTCGGCAACCTCCCTTCGTCTCCGATTCCGCAACACTTGTTGAACATTCTTCCGAATATTCAGCTAGCTGATCCCGAGTTTCACAAGAGTTCGGAAATTGATATCCTTATAGGAGCGGATATCCTTCCGTCTATTATGCAGGGAGGCTGCCATCCTCAAATTTGTGGACCTCTGCTAGGTGTAGAGACTGTTTTCGGCTGGGTACTCTCAGGCCCACTGACGCAAGCGCCACCGGAAACTGTCTCCTCCTTCCCACCACAAGTTTTCGTCGGTTCCAACGCGCTCCGTCCATTGCTACACGATAAAAGGCTGAATGATATCCTTCATTCAGCCCCAACACCACAAACAATTTATCCCCCGACGCCTTTCACCTTTCAGGTAAAGCCCCCGTCATCGCAAGACAGCACACCATCCAGCGCCAATTCCTTCCGGTGTCGCGTGTGCAGAGGAGTCCACGCTCTTCGGAAGTGCCGACGATTCCTGGAACTTCCGACGAAGAAACGGATTCGTGCGGTACTTACCACCAAGTACTGTACGAACTGCTTGGCTCACGAGCACTCTGGGCAATCCTGCCGTAGCAAAGGAGGGTGCAAAACATGTGGCCAGGATCATCACACTCTCCTGCACCTCCATGGATCAAAGCAGTTTGCCGCTTCAGCTCCTAGAGAGGCGGTCACCAATCCGCCCTAATTTTGCAATCCTTGCAAGGGGGGGGAGAATGTTAATGTCAGATTGCATTAACAGGAGCTGCTCCTCCCTCACGTCAACATGCTATGCTATTGACAGTATTATGCGCTGTTAATAACATAACTCGGACTCCAGTTCTCCTACTGGTTCGCCATCGGGAATTATTCTTCCTACTTTCTTTGCTAGACACTTAACTACATTTAACTAATAAGAAAAAAGACACAGCTTGTCATTCAATAAAGTCGAGGAAATACAACCACGATTTTGTATTTATCATCGGGCCGCCACTACACTCACCCCGCTACTCAACCGACTCTTATGATAAATGTAAACAACTTTCAAATAGCATAACTCAGTCTCCCCAATCATAAACAACCTATAGTATCACGCCACTCGGCTCAAACATAAATATTCCCTATTCCCACAGAGTCAGCAGTTTTGGCTTCAACATAAACATAATAATCTCTGCGCAGTTTCCAAGGGCTCTTTGAGTTAGCAACCAAGCTTTAATATAAACAATTCATAATTTCACAATTCCGATATAGAATCACGTAAGCCACTCTTGTGAGCTTTCGAGCTTTTGGGCTTTGAGCTTTAATGAGGGAAGCTTTAACATAAACATTAGCTGACTTGCAGCATAAGATCATTTTTGTACTTCAGTTCGAATTTTGAGTTTAATAAAAGTAACACTACGTTCACTATAATAAAATAATTTTTTTTATTAACTTGCAAAGGCAAGTTGATTAATTTGCATACACACATACATGCCTACAAGCGTAGATCAGCGTCTATGTTTGCACGTGGTTTTGCATGTACAGTTTCTTATGCGTGCAGAAACGAATCGAATAATTCTTGGAATATTATTCGTTCGAAGAAGGGCTCAGAGATTTCGTAGTCGAGCAGTCTCGACTAGTGCTTTCTTACTTGATTTTTTTTTCTAAATACGCTTTAAGTGCGACCGGCACGCATTGCCGAAAAATACTTGGGTGCCATGCAAAAAGTAAATGGTGCATTGTTGTGAGCAACAGCGTAATATTGCCTGAACCCATTGAAAATGGGAGCATTTCAAATATTAGCAATTTGCACATAGATACATTTAGGTACTCTGAATCTACTCTGAAAATTTCATGAAGATCGTACATCTAGAAATGGAGTTATAAGCGTCCTAAGTTCAGCCCAACCCACCCCCAAGCCACAGCAGCAACTGCGCAGTTTGCTAAGCGCGCGCTCATAAGTGCGTAAAAAAGAAGAGTATCACTTTTTTTGCAGGGTTCAGGGTATCTCGTAGTCGAGCCGTCTCGACTAGAGCCTTCTTACTTGTAATATTTTATTTTATTTTATTTTTATACCATGAACCCATTGAAAATGGGAAATCAGGGTATAATGGTTTTGTTAAAAGTATGTAACAGGCAGAAGGAGGCGTGGCAGACCCCATAAAGTATATATATTCTTGATCAGGGTGACGAGAAAAGTTGATCTAGCCATGTCCGTCTGTCCGTCCGTCCGTCCGTCCGTCTGTCCGTATGTTTGAACGCGTCGATTTCCGAAGATACAAAAGCTAGAGAGTTCATTCTTTTTGTGTTAGGTCTGTATATTGAGCGCGCAGTACGAGTTTGTTTCAGAAATTCGATAACTTGTATATTTGCTAAGTTATCGATAACTGAAATTATCGAGAACCAGTTATAAAATTCTAGCTAATTAATCTTTAGAGTTAGAGTCTCCAAGTCGTCTGCATATATATAGATACCAATTTACTACAATTTCGGTTTTTGTCAGATTCCGGTACCCAATTCGCCCCCATACCCCCAATGTGTAAAAAATGCATTTCAAATACTAGAGACATACAGTTTGGTTTGGCATAAAGATATGAATATCATAATCTTAATCTGAACATATCAATACGATTGTCCATCTAGAAACAGAGTTATTAGTCTATAAATTTTTTTCATCAAAACCCATGTGGCGCAGCAAGCAAGGCAGCGACACAGCATGACGCATTGCGGGCGCACATACATACATACATACATATGTATGAATGTATGTATGTATATGTGTGCAAGCGTAGATCAGCGTGTGGCTGCAATCGTACAGACATATGTACATACATATTTGTGCATGTAAATCTATTTGTAAAAGAGTTATGATTTCTAAAAAAAAGTAAAATGTTAAAAAGAATATTTAGATCATATGCTGAAACTCTCATTACATTCCATTATATATTTTAAAAATTTTAAAACAATTAAAATAACAATGGAAATGCAAGCAACGTTGAGCAATGCAAATCAATTTTCGTATGCGTGTGCACATGTTGCTATGCGTGTATATTCTAAGAATCACAATTGTCTTTGAATTGCGTTAGAATTGTCTTTGAATTGTATTTGTATTTTCAGCCACTGCTTTAGTGTTTCTTTCGTATATGGCGAATTTCATTCGTTTTCGCTATTCTGACGTTTAAGTGAGCCGTGGTGTAGATGGCTAGGCAGATCTAACGAATGTTAGGATGTCGCAGGTTCTAGCCTCGCCTAAGCCCTTCATAATTTCTTATTTTTAATTTTTTTTTTTTTATTATTATTTATTCTTTTGTATTTGATACCTTTGAAAGTCAGTTGGTAGTTAAACTAATTGTGTATAAGTGGTTTTTTTTTTTTTTTAATAGCATCATTTCTGAAAGTGTTTTTGTTTCAATTATATTTTATTCCGTTAAGTCAACAGAAAATAATAAACAGAAAGTTTGCCCAAATAACAAAAGCACGTGACATCTGGGGTTTTCCTATATGTATGCCCACATGTACATTCAAAGCTAGTGTAGCATGGTCTAAAAATTTAAACTTGCTAGATGGCGCTTTAGCAGTGAACTTATGGCTATTACAGCTTCGAGTGGCATTGATATATTTCTTTTACAATTATGAAGTGTCTGTGTTAATCTATTTGTTGGGTCTATTTTTAATGATATTTAATAATATAACATTTTTCGAATTTCAACTAATATAAGCGCCATCTATTATTATTTTTTTTTTGGCAATGCATACACACATATGTATGTATATATACATGTGCATATGTACATTTTGAACGTTACACGCATACATTCTTATATATACTTTCTGATTTATCCATATGGGTGATTCTCCAGAAAAGTCAACTTTTTGTCACGTTCGACACTGGTTTTTTGTAATTACCATGAAAACGGATTAATTTTAATACTAATCAAGAGCAATATATTGAACTACTTGTCAAAATAAAGAAGTTTTTTGCCATTTTCAGCACTAAAATTGATGCATTTTCAAGATAATTACAAAAAACCAAAGCACAGCACAGATTATTATTTTATTTTATTAAAATTGGGTTCAGGGTATTATCTAGTCGAGCACTCTCGACTAGAGTTTTCTTACTTGTTAATTAAGGTGTTGACAAAACTAAAGTCAAGCTTAAGACAAATATAAATAAAAAATAAAAGGAAATATCAAAAAGACAAAATTCAGAGTGAGATGAAGAGAGTGAAATAAGATAGATAGCAAAAAACAAAAACTATGTTCATATCCGGGCATTTGGATTAAGTTCCCTAAGATAAGCTGAAAGCAATGATTTTATTAGCGGAAGAGAGAGCTCTAAGGAGAATACGTGATAATATTTATTATAGTTAAGACATAAAATATGGAAAGCAGAATTTAAAGAATAATCCGTGGTGCAATGTGGTAAATGTAACGGACGATAGTTTCTAGTAGTTCGGGAAGCAACAGAGAAATGCATTTTTTTTTTTTTTTTAATAAATGTTTATTTACAGCTTAACGTACCGTTACCTTTTAGGCAACTTAATCTAAACGGAAATTAATTAAAAATTATAAAACTACTTAAAGCTATATTAATTCTAACATAGGATAAATAAGGAGAAAAAGTATATATATTTTGTGAAAATTATATGAATACTATGAAAAAATATATGTTCATATCAAGACACGATCCAGCAGGTCTTGAGGGTGATGGCGTTTTAGTCTTCTTCTAGTGGATGTACGTCTAAGGGCTGCTGTACCTAGGCGCCTGGCCAGGCTATTTGAATGGGAATTTAACCTATCTTGGTACTTTTTGGCCACTTCCTGGATTTTGTTTCCAATTTTAGTGACCTTGAGATCTCTTTCTATATCCCTGGTTCTCATGTACCAGGGAGCCCCCGTGATCTTCCTCAAAGTTTTGGCTTGCAGTATACGCAGTTTATTCAAGTGCGATTTGGCGGCGATACCATACACTTGTATGGAGTAGAACAAGCTAGGAACTAGGATGGTCTTATATATTTTGACCTTGTTGTCCAGTGACAGTTTATTACGTGCTGCGAGCAGCCAAGACATTTTAGCGATTTTAGATGGGAAGGACTGCTGCAGCATAGTAATATGCCTTTTAAAAGTAAGGCGTCTGTCCAGCGTCACACCGAGGTATTTATGCGCTAGCTTGTGGTTTAGCATTCTCCTGTTTAAGCTGACCCCAGGGCAGCTATGCGGGCGGTTTGTAAAAGTTACGTTTGAACATTTGCCAGCATTTCTCAGCCCATTCCTGAAATGCGTTGAGATACTGCTGGAGTGCACTCGTGGCCTGTAGAATGCTGCTTTTTCAGGTGAGCACTGCGGTATTGTCAGCGTAGGTCGCTATTAGCACGTCTCTAGCACCGAGTCCAGTGATTGCAGTGTGGGTTCCCATTGTTAAGTAACGAATTTCGCCGAGGTGCAGGCTCAGACTGTCCAGGGCTCACTTCACAAAATATTTGATTTAGTTTGAGGACATAGGTTAAGAGGAAGGGGAGAGTTACGAATAACCCACACTACTAGAGCAGAGGTGCCGGCCGAGGAACAGCCAAGGCGTTGCCGCCGGTGTTCACTCGAGGCACTGCGCCTTTTACGGCCAGGGATTTGTCCGCCTGGCGAACGGGCGATGGCCACGCTCCAGAACTGCTCAGACACTATTATTAGGATACTACTGAGGCAGAGTCGCCGGCCGAGGAACAGCCAGGCGTTACCGTCGGTGTTCTCTCGAGGCACAGCGCCTTTTACGGCCAGGGATTTGTCCGCCTGGTGAACGGGCAATGGCCCCGTTCCCGAACTGCCGGGTTAGTTGTAAGTCTTACGGGAAAAGTGGTTCGCATTACACAGGGGGTGTGAATTTCTATCATCTATCTTGCATTAACCAGAAGAGATAACTCACGTGTTTCCTTTAATTCAATTTCTTTATTTCGCGCCTTCTCGGCGGTTTCTGTTCTTCACTTCTTTTCTTTCAATTTTTACTCTTATCGCTACTTATGGTATTACGTCTTTTTAGCCCGGCGCGCTTCCAGTGACTGCCTGGCTCTTTTCTTGAGCCAGGCCTTCGAGGTGCCGCTCTTCATTTTATCGGCAATGCGACCCTGTCGCAGAGCTTTCCACCACGCCAGGGTTGCATTGCCGATCCTCGACACTGCGCGCGCTAATCTAGTGAGTTCAAAAATGTTGGACTTATCCTCTAAACAAATGTTACTTAGCGACTAACAAAATTATAAAAAGACGAAATATGTTAGGTTCCTTTGCAAAACTTATTTTCTAAATCTCTAACTCTTACGTACCAATAATCAATATAAAGCGGTTCATCCGCTGAGCAAATTCTTACATACTACAAAAATACCCTACGACACTTACGTACTAAAAAAGCCCTTATCTACTAATTCCAGTTCTTACATACTACTGATCAACGTGAGGCGGTTCATCCGATGAGAAGCCTTACACCCCCCTTACTTACAAGAGAGATTACCTCCAGTTCGTCGGGCCGTTCTTTGTCATCGCTAGATGACTCCTCCTCCTCTTCTCTCTCTGTCTTAGAATTTTCGCTCTCCGTTGTGCAAGTTAACACCCTGTATGTCAAACCCAAATAAAACAACAACAACATATGCAGCAACACATAAGCAACCTAGCCAAAACAACATAAGTTGCGTAAGAGCCAAATCAAGCTGACCCAACATTATCAGCAACCCACCGTGTGACCGGCGACAGTAACTGGACACCCAAAAATGCACCACCCATTCGGTGCAGACTACAGAGGGAACGAGGCAAAGGCCACGTGCGCTGATCGCGCACTCTTTAGGCCATTAACCGTGGGACCAACGGATGCAAGACGACACCCTGCGAATTGCACAACAAGTGCAACTCCACGGCGGCAGCATTGACCAATGGCGATCACCAACCAATAGCAGCAAGGCACGACATCAGCGGTAGCAACAGGCGCAGCGACGTCAGCAGCGACGCCGGCATAACATAGGTTTCATTAAAACATTGTAAATCGCTCTTAAGTTAGTTCTAATTCAACTCTCAGAAATAAATGATGGTTTTTTTTAATTAAAAGACTTAAAGATTTTCTAATTGGCGCCCGAGCAGGGACAGTGAATTTAAACCACATAAAAGTTTACGCGTCGAAAAACAGAGCGCCTACTTAGCTGCTGTTCGCGAAAGATCCTCTTAAACCAGTGTCTTAGCGAACGCGACAACCGTTCAAACAAAGATCCTTCGGACGTGTTCTCGTCGAAGATTGTATCTACATAAACGGAGTAAACGGTTTATTTTCACTGTCGTGAAACAAACACAAAAAAATAAAATCACATAAAAGTTTACGTGTCGAAAAACAGAGCGCCTACTTAGCTGCTGTTCGCGAAAGATCCTCTTAAACCAGCGACTTAGTGAACGCGACAACCGCTTAAACAAAGAACATTCGGACGAACTACCAAAAGTACCTGCACGACAGCTACAGCGT
This sequence comes from Drosophila antonietae, assembly GCA_030914385.1. Lineage (NCBI taxonomy): Eukaryota > Metazoa > Arthropoda > Insecta > Diptera > Drosophilidae > Drosophila > Drosophila antonietae. The sequence continues at coordinate 56,594 of JAUESO010000393.1, forward strand.
TCTCGTCGAAGATTGTGTCTATATAAACGGAGTAAACTGTGTATTTTCACTATCGTGAAACAATTAAAAAAATAATAATAAAATAAAGTGCTTCAACTCTATAGATTCCGTTCGTAGAGTACTGCGCAACTGTGTATGTGCCGACAGGATCTCGAGTCACCAATCTTCATCGTGCCCAACGTGGGATTGGACAAAAGGGAATAATCCGGGACATCAGCGTAGGAAGCACCAATGTGGAAAATAATATTGTAAGCATAGAAATTAAGTTTTATTCAAAAATATTAAATACAAGAATACAAGAATACAAGAAAAAAGAATAATATCGTAAGAAATTAAGCATTAGAAATGCACCAAACAATTTGAAAAATTAATATTTTAAGGAAAATAATTAATCGAACATAGTAAACAATTTAAAAATCAGTCAAGAAAAACTTGAATACAAAAGAACAAACAATTTAAAAACGAATAGTTTAAGAAAACTAATTAATCAAACACACCAAACAAACTCAAAAGTAAATTAAGAAAATTTCCAAGCCATACCACCCCCATTTTTCCTATCTGCACTACAAGAAAAATTAGGGGATAAAATTCCTCATAAAATCAAACAAAATTTTCACTTTCGATAAAACCTGTCCTAACCTATCCCAAACCATTGATAACCTTACACGAGCATTTTCTCAACTCAACATGCCACCCCCAGACGACAATTCTCCATCGACCAGTTCAAAGTCAACGACAAACCAAGACTTAACTCAAAGATGTATAGAAAACACTGTAGAAAGATATGTTAGGAAAATTTTGTCAGAAAAAGGTCGTGAAATGCTTAACACAGATATAGATCGCAAAATAGAAGAGGACCAAACTATTCTACCCCAATATATGGGACAGATTAACGAACTAGATAGATTACCGGACGTTGTAAAAATTTTAAAAGATTTCTCTGGAAAAAGAACCGAATTTACGTCATGGCGTAAAAGTGTAGATAGGATATTCGAAGCATATTCTGCTACACAAGGAATGCCAAAACATTACGGGATTTTATTGGTTGTACGTAGCAAAATAGTTGGCGAAGCCGATGCCGTTTTGGAGGCATATAATACTCCATTAAACTGGAAGGCTATATCTCAGTGTCTTTCAGATCATTTTGCTGACCGCAGAGATCTTAAGACATTGGAATATCAATTGTACACGCTCAATCAACGTGGACAATCAACAGATGAGTTCTACCAAACCGTCTATTATCACCTGTCTCTAATTCTGAATCAAATAAACAACCATGATTCATCTTTAGAAACACTTAGAGTGCTCACCAAGATCTACAGAGATAAGGCCCTAGATACTTTCATAAGGGGTCTCAATGGAGATTTACCTAGATTGTTAGCTATTAAAGAGCCAACAGATCTACAGCATGCGCTACATTTGTGTCGATTAATAGAGAATCAATCCATACGGAACTCCGTACATTCCGTTAAACCACCCACTCTACCAGCGCGGAATTATCAACAACCCAAAATTACCCAACAACCATTCCGCTCTAATAATCCACCTGTCGTGAATAGGACCAATTTCAACCCCAATTTATACTACTCAGCAAAACCCAATTTTTCGCAACCTCAAAATATTCAAAGGCAACTATTTCAACAACCGCAACACTTCTTTAATGCACCACCAAGACCAATAGCCCCTAAACCACAACCCGCTGTACAACCAATGGAAGTCGATCCATCGGTCAGAACTCGAAATATTAACTACATGAACAGACCAGATAATAATCAAAACGCTATAAAAATACCTTTATCTGATAGAATAGAACAAACCCCAAATAAATTTCAACGACAATTCCATATAAACACAGGGGAAGTCCAAGGACCGAACACGAACGAACAGGTCATCAACGAAGCCGACGACTATGCAACTGCATATGCCGAAGCTTACTCGGAAGCTTATTCGAGTTACATGAACGAACAAAGTTACAACACCGCTATAGAAGAGCATGGTATTACTGATCTACCATATGAAGGTGAAACCTCTCCAAATGATGGTAATCAAATAACAGATACCTCGGACATAAATTTTTTAGTCTAAATCGTTCCTCGTTGCCATATTTTCAGTGTAAAACGAGGGACGGCAAATTATTGAATTTCCTCATTGACACAGGCTCTAATCAGAACTATATCCAACCATCTTTTGCAACACATCCAAAAAAAAATCAAGACACATTCTTTGCCAACACAATTGCCGGACAGATAGCTATCACACATCATATTTTTCTTAACCTGTTTAGTCTCAACGACACCCCAATAAAATTTTTCGTACTACCTACACTAAAAACTTTTCATGGTATCTTAGGCAACGATACAATGAAACAACTTAACGTTGTTATAGATGTGCGAAATGATATTCTGATAGTAAACACTAAAACTAAAATTCGAATTAGACAATTACCCGCGCAAGCGATTAACAACATAAAAATTCGAACCGAACACATGTCCGACAGTCACACAAAGACAATAGACCAAAAATTGACTTTCACCACTAACGTAGTAGCAGACGCATTGTCAAGAAATCCAGTAACTGAAAACCACAGTATCGAAGCTACAATCATGAGCGACGAAAGCTCATCGCACAACTTAATCCCTTCAATAGAAGTTCCCATCAATGTGTTTAAAAATCAAATTTTTATATTAATTGGCGAAAAATCTGATTACCAATTTCAAATACCATTCCCCACATATCATAGACACATAGTAACTCGACCACACTATACAGAACAAGAGCTAATCGACATCTTCAAAGAACGACTTGACCCAAGAATTGTTAACGGGCTGTTTACTCCCGAACATATTATGGGAAAAATACAGGAATTCTACCCAACCCATTTCTCCTCTTATAAAATTAGATACACTCAGAGAAAAGTAGAGGACGTCACCGACATAAATATACAGAACGAAATAATTACTCAGGAACACACACGAGCTCATAGGAACCCTTTTGAAAATAAAGCGCAAATTTTAGAAAAATCATTTTTCCCACAACTATCAAAAAAAAGTTAAAGAAATCGTTAAATCATGTTTGACATGCAAAGAGTCAAAATACGACAGACACCCCCCAAATTCCGAAATTCAAGCAACACCAATTCCAAAATTTCCAGGCGAGCGAAATCGTTCACATTGATATCTACATGACAGAAAGAAACACCATATTAACTAGCATTGATAAATTCTCTAAATACGTTCAGGTCAAAGTCCTAAAATCTAGAGCTGCAGAAGATATAAAAATTCCGCTTAGAGAAATACTAATAGCATTCGGCATGCCGAAAGTTATCATAATCGATAACGAAAAAGCTCTAAATTCAGCTTCAATCAAATTCTTACTACAGGATCAACTCGGTATCCAAATACACACAACACCACCCTATAATTCAACAAGTAATGGCCAAATAGAAAGATTCCACTCCACTTTATCAGAAATAATGACATGTTTAAAAAAGACAACACAGATATGAGCTTTACAGACACACTTTTTAAGGCAGTACAAGAATACAATACTTCTTACCACTCAGTAACCGGAAAAAAACCAATTGATACGTTCCTTGGCACAGCAGTTCCTAACAATCCAGAGAAAACAGCAGAAAATAGAAAAATAATATCAGACAAAATCCTAGCCAAACAAAAAGCCGATCTAGAATACCATAATAAGAACAAGAATTAAATGAGAAACTACGAACCAGGAGATATAATCCATGTTAAAATCAATAAACGTTTAGGCTCAAAACTCACACCCAGATACAAAAAAGAAATAGTAGCAGAAAACATGAATTCAACTATTAAAACAGTTTCAGGCAAAACAGTTCACAAAAATAATATTCGAACTTAACTTACAGGATCATTTTACCAACATGCTTGGGGATAACCACTGTCCTCGACTATTCCAATTCGCAAATCATCTCAATAGTCACAGGATTGGCAGCTAAACAAGACAGCACTTTCAAAATCATCCATATATTTGATCTAGACAAATACAGCGAAATTTACTCATCATTGAACGAATCACTACACTCACTTCCTACAGATCATTCCCTTCACCCATTCATTTCGTATGAATTATCCCAAATCAAAACGACTTGAGAAGACTTAGACCTCAACTCAAATTTAAAAGAGCTATTGAAGCTATAGGAACAGCATGGAAATGGTTGGCAGGAAACCCAGATCAACATGATCATCAAATTTTAATAAATAAGATAAACGAACAATTGGAAAACAATAATAAGCAAGTTATTATTAATCGTTTAATAAACGAAAAAATTAATGAATTAGGTAATATTACTAATAAAATCATCAAATTAACGCAAAATTCAGAAGAGGTTATTAACCAAAAAGCAAATGTCCTAAAATACAAAATTCAACTAGTAAAAGAAGAAATAACTAATATCCTACTAGCAATAACATGGGCAAAAACAAATACTATTAATTCATTCATTTTTTCAGCAGTAGAAACTAAAGTAATCGAAGAAATTTTTACAAAAGAAAATAATCTGTTTTTTAACATAGAAGAACTCTTAGAATTTGCTGAAGTAAAACTAGCCACAAATGGAAAAAATTTAATTTATATTATAAGTATTCCCATGATTAGTACAGACAAATGTAAAACTCTTAAAGTTAAAGCAGTAAAAAATGGCAAAATCATAAATGACATAAAATTCGAGAATTTAATAGAATGTAACAATAATGAAACATTTGCAATAAAAGAACCTTGTGAAAATCACAATGAAAGAACAATATGTAATAGAGATAAACTATTAAATCTAAGCAATGATACCTGTCTATATGCCCTGCTTAATCTTAAAAAACCTGAATGCACCATTATAAACAATCAACACGTTCCGGACTTCGAAGAAATACTCCCGGGTACCCTTTTGCTGAACGGATTCAACGGATCAGTTACACTGGATGACAAAACATATAAACTCCAAGGCACATTCCTTATACAATACCGCAACTCTACAGTAAGGATCGGCGAAACGACCTACAAAACGGAAGAAGTACGAGCCGCGGAGCCAGAACCCCCAGTGTTCCAATTAACAGCAGAGAAAACCAAGCTGGACGAAGTTTTATCACTACAAATGGTAAAAGAGCTAAATACCAACAACACCAAAATTCTGGAGAAACTCGGAGACGAAGAGACTGTGCAGGCTACTATCGGCTACACGTCACTCAGCATCCTATTATTAATTATAATGGGAGTATTCATCGAACTCATTAAAAGAATCAAAAGAAAGACTCTAGACAACAAACAAATGGTTACCGACAGCACACCAGCAGGAGTTTACGTAGCAACCGAGGACGGTCGCATTTAAAGGGGGAAGAGTTAACACCCTGTATGTCAAACCCAAATAAAACAACAACAACATATGCAGCAACACATAAGCAACTTAGCCAAAACAACATAAGTTTCGTAAGAGCCAAATCAAGCTGACCCAACATTATCAGCAACCCACCGTGTGACCGGCGACAGTAACTGGACACCCAAAAATGCACCACCCATTCGGTGCAGACTACAGAGGGAACGAGGCAAAGGCCACGTGCGCTGATCGCGCACTCTTTAGGCCATTAACCGTGGGACCAACGGATGCAAGACGACACCCTGCGAATTGCACAACAAGTGCAACTCCACGGCGGCAGCATTGACCAATGGCGATCACCAACCAATAGCAGCAAGGCACGACATCAGCGGTAGCAACAGGCGCAGCGACGTCAGCAGCGACGCCGGCATAACATAGGTTTCATTAAAACATTGTAAATCGCTCTTAAGTTAGTTCTAATTCAACTCTCAGAAATAAATGATGGTTTTTTTTAATTAAAAGACTTAAAGATTTTCTAATTTGCATCCTCCAGTCTCGTCTGGTGCCTCCCTTTCCAATGATTTTGTCACTTGCGTCCCCATCTCGGGTTCGCCCATGTTTCTATCCTTTCCCACTTCGCTCTTGGGGATCGCCGCTCCTTTTCTCTGAACCGCCCTGTCATCCTCTTCCATAGGAAGGCCCTCTCTGGGCCCCGCCTCCCTTATTCCGTCACCCCCCGACCTTTTATGACCCTTTCTGGGCCCCGGCGCGCTCCTGCCTGGCGCGTCTTGCGTGTTGGCCTGCGCGATATCTTCCGCTCCTCTTGCTCGGGTCGCCTGTCGAGCGAGCAAATCCTGACCGTTAAGCCGGCTGCCCTCTTTCGACGCGACCCCTATCTCCGCTTGGGTTACTCGTCGAGCGAGCAAATCCTGGCCGTTAGGCCGGCTGCCCTCTTTCGACGTGACCCGCTCCGCCGGCAACGGAACTTCCCCTTGCGGTGTCTCCTCCATCCGCATTTCCACCCGCTTGCTTCTTTGAGCTACGTGTCGGGCGAGAGAGCCATGATCATTAAGCTGGCTGCTCTCTTTCGACACGCCTTGCCCACGCAGTAGCGACGTGCCTTCCGTTGGTTCCTCTACCGTTCGTATCATTCGGCTCTCGTCGCCACAGTACACCACTGTGCTCTTTCCGGCGATAATCGCGCCCACCGTCGTCTTCCGCACGTCTCGCGATGACCCGTTGGCCAAGCCGGCCCTCGATAGCACGTTCTGACTCTCTCCTCGGATCGTCCGCTGGTGCACGCCCTTCTCGCTCATGAAGCTGCGTGTCGCCTTGGCATCACATGTGGTGGCCATCCCCAGGCTCCCAATCGACACCGTCTCTACGATCTTCCCATCTTCCACTATCGCGTACCTTGATCTGCTATTTCTATACGGCGCCGCTCCACCCCTGAGGAGGGCGCCCTTGGTCGTTTCCCGCGCCGGGTCTCTCGCAGCATTCTCGCGCGCTCCTCCCTTTCTGGCCGCAGTGTCGGCAAAAGACTACTCGTGCGTTAGGACACTCCCTCGCGAAGTGCCCCACCTGCGCGCACCTAAAACATACTCGACGCAAATCCGAACCGTCCCCGGTTTCTTGAGTTATCATGTGGTGTTCCGTTTCAGTTAGTCTCGTCGTTACGTCAGGACCTGCAGCTTGCCCGTCGACTTGGGGGTCCGGCGCTCGCGCGAGTTAACAGCGGAGAATAATACGCTGTTCCCCTTCGCACCTAGAATTGACTACGATCGTGAGTGCCAGATCGCACTCACTCAACTCACTCAAGAATGGTACAACGTTGAGCTGATGCGCTTTCGGGCATTTCCTAGGAACAGTGCTTTTCTCAGGAAGAGACAAGTACAGCGTATCTAGCGCTGTGGCTCGGCTGGAGCGCCGTTTGAGCAGTGAGTGTTGAGTGAATTTCGGCGAAAGATAGAAAAGACCGATGACCACCAGAGAACGAGACTCGCACTCACTCTGATTCTGAACTTGGAAGTGAACGGATCAACTGCGCAAATGTGAAGAAGCCCTAAGAAATAAAACATAAAACCTATCGTTACTATAAATCAAGTATTTTATTTACACAAAAATCATTATACTTATACACAACCTCGGCCACGATTGGGTCGCCCTTGCTCCCGGACGATAACTGGCGCAGCCGGTAAAAAACGGAAGACAGCGGAAAATTAATGTTACCATCAACATTATTACTAGTACTGTAAGGGTATGTAGCGGCAAACGTGAAAATGTGCAAAAAATGTGCAAAAAAAAAAAAAAAAAAAAAAAATTAAATTACATATACATACAATACAAGATACATATACATACATACATGTGCATACATTCGCATGAAAATGTGCAACAAAAAAAAAAAAAAAAATAAAAAAAAAAATAAATAAATAAAATAAAATAAATTACATATACATACAATACAAGATACATATACATATATACATACATACATATGCATACATTTGCATACATACGATTGCATCGAAATAAAACATATTATTCTTGTGGTTTTCCCAATGGGCTAAAGAGAACGGTGCCGTGTATTACGTTGTGAATCAAATTAATTGAAGTTGGTGCCAAAATACAAAAGGCCTAAACTTTGTTTGTCGTTATACAAGTGCAAATGACGAGGCTGTGCGTTATGCCTGTGTGGATTCTATCGCTGAAGCCGCTATCGTACATACATACATATATGATCAGGCATCACACCACGTCAAATTTGTACATATGTATACTGTATACATACATGTATACGACAACACTGACAACTGTATTTCACTAATTCTCACGATGGAAGTTACAGTTGATCAGAAACACGAATACCACGCAACCATTATCTTACCCAAACTTAAGTTGTCGTTATACAAGTACAAAGGACAAGGCTGTGCGTTATGCCTGTGTGGATTCTATCGCTGAAGCCGCTATCGTATATGATCAGGCATCACACCACGTCAAATTTGTACATATGTACATATGCGTATACACGACAACACTGACAACTGTATTTCACTAATTCTCACGATGGAAGTTACAGTTGATCAGCTGCACATAAACCACAGGAATACTCACAAGTGCAATACAATTCAACAATGTGATCTCCATGTGGTTAAAGTGATATTGACGTGTGTTACGTTTGCGCGGACTCTATCGCTGAAGCCGCTGCCGAAACATAGTAAGGCCAAGCGCCACGTCACACCCACGTAACATCCGTACAACCCAAGGTGTCATTGGGCAAGTGCAAGTGAAGCGGCAGTGAAAAGGATTCTATCGTTGAAACCGCCTCACACCGTGTAAACTGTGCACAGCTACGTATATACGATGGCCAAAACTACTGTATTTCACTAATTCTCACGATGGAATTTACAGTTGTTCGGAATCACACGATTACCAATATACACACAAGTGTATATACATTTGAAACAACAACAACAAAAAACACAAACAAAAACAATATATATGTATATGCTATATATGCACAATTATCAATATACACACAAGTGTATATACATTCGAAACAACAAAGAAACACAAACAAAAACAATATATATGTATATGCTATGTATGCACAATTACCAATATACACACAAGTGTATATACATTTGAAACAACAAAAAAAAAAAAAAAAAAAAAAAAACACAAACAAAAACAATATATATGTATATGCTATATATGCACTATTATCAATATACACACAAGTGTATATACATTTGATGAGAGAAAAAAAAAGTAATAAAATAAATGCACAACTTCACAACCTGTCGCTACAAACAATTCCATATATATATATTCAAAAATACAAACTATTTTAATAATTATCACACAGATTACAGACAACACACCGAGTTCGAAGACACAACCCGATCACCACACAACAACGAAGACCATACTCAAGATAAACTAATTAAATAAAATACATAAGAGAGATACATAAAATACATAAGAACATTTGTTCATCCCCATATACTCTCGCAGTTGGGATATTTCAAATTAAAAGTACCAAGTGTCTATAACGCTACATTCATTACAAAAAAAAAAAAAAAAAAAAAAAAAAAAAAAAAGATAATTTGATTTGATGATTTGAAGGCAGGCTGTATACTTTTGAATATCAAACTACTTTCATTAGGCAATCAGTTTAAAAATAGACCACGGATAATAGTAAAATTTACATATTAATAAATTAGCATAACCTGCAGTGTCAAAATACATACATACATACATAGTACATATTTACCACATACACGTGGCTCACTTTTAGTCGCCTATTTTCTGTTTTAGTTGAAGACAAGCTGCTAGAATTGGCAAATAAAATATAATCCTTCTTTTTCTGTTAATTGCTTTGTTTTCTGCGCTGTCTACCAATTAAGCAATTACTTGTAGAAAAAAAAAAAACGAAATCGAATAGAAGATTCTTGAAAAGTTTACAAAAATATCACAAAACCAAATTGTTTGTTTCTTTCTGTCTTCTCTCTCTTTTCTCTCACATATTTGCAATTATGCATATCAAATGCGCTAAGCCAACAACAAATGTCAAACAAATAATTGGTAACACTTATATACACTCATACTCACAACTCTTACATGTTCACCGTTTACACTGCTTAACTGTAAATTCAATGCTGCAGACGTTGCTAAGCTGTCAGCCACAGACCCACATGAATTTACTCACACACACTCACACATACACACAGTTTAGACTTTAATTATTATTTAATTATAATCATGTATGCTAATTGTTAATATAGAATATATAGATTAAATTTACAATAATTTTATAATATCAATATTTAATTAGTCTTAAATTAATTTAGCTTATATATTGTTCTCTTCCATAATCTCTTGCTATTCAACAGCTAATCTTATTTGATAGGTTATTAATTCATTGTCTTAATTGATATGTGGCTCCAACACCTGATCAATGAAGTTACATATATGTACACTTGTGCAAAAGTCACAAACAGATGATCAATAATTATAATATGAATATACTCAAGGCTTATACGTATATATGTATGCATGTATATATGTGTGTATGTATGTGTGGATGTATATACATGTGTATATATATGTATGTATGTGTGTGTGTATATACATGTATATGTGCATATGTTTGCAGACCAATACATATGTATGTACGTGTATATGTATGTATAGCGATATAAGAGTACTCCCTATCAAGACTTTAAATACCCTTTAAATTTCTCTATTAGTGATGTTAAAGGATAAGAAAACATAAACAAAATATAACCTAGAGAGCAGAGCCTTGGGAATTCCCATTGTTAAGAGAGTGCAGTGTTCACACACATTCAACCTACTCACCCTAGAACTTAGATTAATGGTAAAACAATTACATTCATAATACAAATACCAATATTGTTAAAGGAAAGCTATACATTGTTGCATCTAATTGTACTACCCATAAATAACACTAAATATATATGTAAATTTACCTAACTACATATGTACATACATATGTACTAACAATCAACCACCTCCTAATTGGATAACCTGGACCTGGTAGCGCTGGTCTTATGCCGGAACCTCTTGCTCCTCCTTTCGCGACGGCCACTCCACCCCTCTGGCCCTCGCTTCATTCTGGGGGGGGAGGAGTTAACAGCGGAGAATAATACGCTGTTCCCCTTCGCACCTAGAATTGACTACGATCGTGAGTGCCAGATCGCACTCACTCAACTCACTCAAGAATGGTACAACGTTGAGCTGATGCGCTTTCGGGCATTTCCTAGGAACAGTGCTTTTCTCAGGAAGAGACAAGTACAGCGTATCTAGCGCTGTGGCTCGGCTGGAGCGCCGTTTGAGCAGTGAGTGTTGAGTGAATTTCGGCGAAAGATAGAAAAGACCGATGACCACCAGAGAACGAGACTCGCACTCACTCTGATTCTGAACTTGGAAGTGAACGGATCAACTGCGCAAATGTGAAGAAGCCCTAAGAAATAAAACATAAAACCTATCGTTACTATAAATCAAGTATTTTATTTACACAAAAATCATTATACTTATACACAACCTCGGCCACGATTGGGTCGCCCTTGCTCCCGGACGATAACTCGCGCGGAACGGGTTGCCAGATCTACCTTCTGGCAGTTTTGCCCAGGCGGATGTCGACCGATTCGCTGAGGCCCTCTCTTCCTGATCTAACCGTTGCCCTTGCACATTCTCGTACTCCGCTGCCATATGAGTTAGTTGAGTGAGCGACGAGAAGTCGTGGCGTCTCACATACAACCTATACTCAGGTGCAGCGTTTTCGTATATTCTGTTCAATTCTTGCGTCTCGGTATACCTAGCCTGGCGCATCAACCATCTAAGTTCAATCAGATAGTCCTTAAAACATTCCCCTTCTCGCTGACGGCGCGCGCGGATCTGGTCCTCCAGCCGCTCAAAATATTGTGGCGGCAAGAAAAAATCTCTAAAAACTCTCTCTTAAATTCTAGCCACGGCACGTCTCTGAGCCCACTGGTCAAGAACCACTTGGCCGCCCTGTCAACTAGCACTTCGCTCAGCGCTCTAGGCATTCTGTCAAGTCCTATGCCATATGTTATGGCCCTTTCCTCTAATATCTCTATAAAGCCGAGAGGATCCGACTGTCCGTCGTACCTCATGCCCCACTTCCTCACCTGTTCGGCCACACCCCAGGGCGGGAAAGACTCGGGCGGTACTGAGGGCATGGGAATTCGTTGGGTGGCCTTCGGTCCCCCCAGCGGCATTCTAGTCTCTTCCTCGTTCCCCCTTTTGTCACGCGTCCGAGTCGTGGGCTTGGCGTCTATGGCCGGCACCTCTATTCTGAGCGAAGACGCGGAAATGGCTTCTCTGTCCTGTATCCTCCGTAAGTCTGGTTCCGATTTCTGGTATGCGCGGCTAGGCATCGTATCGCCCAAGTTAGCTTCGGGTACTTTTGTGAATCGCCCCTCCAATTCTGCCAACCGCGTTTTAACCCCTGCCGTGTGGCTGTTATCTTGGATAAAGGCGGACAGCCTCTTCCGCAAATCCTCGACTCGGCCCTCGGTCTCGAGACAGAGCTCCCGGGCGACCGTGATCAGCTCGTCTTTAGTGCGCTGATACACCCAACGGACGCCCAACCCCGGACTCTGACACTCACCCGTATCCATCCTTATATCGTGGGTGTGATTTTCTGTGCAATCTTCTCTCGGCCTCTCTGTTCTTTACTG
>JAUESO010000394.1:0-41820 GCA_030914385.1 Drosophila antonietae
AATAGGGAGGCTGAAGTGGGAGTCGCGGTGAGAGAGCTAGAAATGGAAAATGTAAAGAGTTTGAAGATAGATTTCACTAGTCTTTATATAGATATAGTAGTTCTAGTAAGGATTAAGTATTTGTTGTGGTATATTTGTATTACTCCTTATGAAATCCGTTACATATTATCATCATTTGATCAATTTTCATTTCTATAGAGTATTCAATAATCGTTCAATCTCTAACGCTGCCGTTTTTTGTTTCATTGTTGGTTTATCGCAGTTTTTCATTATGTTGAGTAAGCGAAACAAATGAAAGTTTTTTTTTTTTTTTTGCTCAACTAGCGATGTGTGTGTGAGTGTATATTGTGTGTTCATGTGTGTGTGAGTGTGAGTGTGTGTGTGTATGCGTTGCCTCTCATTAAGTGGAAGTGCATTCACGATGCTGTGAACGATGCTGATGATAGCTTGATGGCTTGATGCCTGATGCCGATGGCTTTTGACGACATCAAGATAATTGCTTTCCGGGGTTTTTTCAAGCATAATATTTCTCTTGCGCGTGGGCAACAACTACGCCCACTTTTCCACGAGTACCGAATTTAAAGAGAAATTATTAATTATAGCGCTGCAATTTGTTCAAGCAATTGCTGTGTCACAATGTATAAGTGTGAATGTGTGTGTGAGAGTGTGTGAGTGTGTATGAGAGTGTATGTATGTGTGAGTGTATATGAGTGTGCAATTCAAAATCGAAACTTTTCTATGGCTTGGGCAAGGTCGTTGCCAGCTGCCTTTGTGCTTTAATAAGAGACTTTAAAGAGTTTACAATAATACACGAGTCTCGAGCACAGCACAGCACAGCACAGCTCAAGGCTGCCCTGGCCTGGCCGGGCCTGGCCCAGCCCCGACCTCAGCGCCGGAGCACTATGCAAATTGCCAGAGTGAGCAATAAATGCGATCGAGATGTAGCTATAGCTATAGCTGTATGTATTTAATAACAGACAACTGAAGAGGGGGCGCCCACGCGCAATTATCAAGCGGCTTTTGTTGACTATGGGTTGACAACTTCTTTAATCAAAAGCGATTTCAAACAAAAATCACAATCACACACACTCAAACACATATAGAAATATGTATATAAAAACGGGCGTGGCAGCAACTCGAGTTCTCTGCCACGTTTCAATTGTTGTTGCCTTTGTTGTGGCTCATTACAAATTTGACACTTTGGCTGACAGCGTTTGATTTCTGGTCGTTTCAAGCGGCGTAAATCTTTATGCTTATGTCATTTAACTTAATGGCAACAAGTCAACAAACAAACGGCCCAAGCCAAGCTACCCAAAAGACATAATAGTTTGTGTTTGGGCCCAGGCAGCAACAACAGCAACCGACAACAGCAACGGCAACATCAACTACTGACAGCTGTTGATAGTTTATTGAACATTTTTGGCTAGCCAAAAAGCACATGAGCGAGCTGAGCTGTTGGTAATAAACTGCAAAAGAGTTAACTTTGTATGTGTGCTGGGTCTGCGGGTCTTAGCCATGGTCTTAATTATGTTTTAGAACCAGCACTTCAAACTGTGAGCTATATGAGTTGTTATACCCTTGAACTTATGACTTGAAAAGGGTATGTAAATGGCAAAAGCAGGCTTAAAAATTGATGGGATGAGATGTAGAGAGAAAGAGGGGCATAAGAATGCAAAAAGAGCGAGTGAGAGGGAGGGAGAGGAAGGGAGAGGGAGGTAGAGTCTACTTCCACATACATACTTCATCAAGTAAAGGAAAGCGAATGGCGAAATTTTGACTGTAGCTAGAATTGATTAAAAATCTCGGAGACATTCTTCAGTCATGCACACGCTTCTAGAGCAGGGCAAGGTAATTTTCATCATTCATTTTGAAGCTTCTCTGTCGTTCACTCTCCATTATTCTCACCCACTCTTAGTTCTTGCATATTTAAGCTATCTTCTATGCATTCAATATAGCTAAATTCCTTTTAAATATTCCAAATTTAAATGAATCAAGTCTGGCTCACCTGACCCCAGTCACAATGATTTCAAGACGGCATCTTGCAGTCGTTCACTGCCCTCACAATGACTCTCAGCTGTGCAATCAGTCCTTGATAGGCAAACATCATATAAAACACACCCAAGTTGCTTGGCTTAGGCCAGTTTTATTACCAACTTAGTTTCATTATTAGCTGCCAGCAGCCTTGTCTCAGTGTGTATATATTTTTCTGTTGTTTTCTTAGCCGCTTTGTCGCCTTTTGGCCAATTTTGACAAAACTGCCTAAGCGTGACTGGAGCTGGAGCTGGAGCTGAAGTTGTACTGCGGCTATGGCAGACGTGTTGACGTAGGGCAATTGTTTGCAATTGGTATCAAAAAGCGTGTGAATATAACTTAACTTGGCTACAAATTAAGCCTTTTGCCTTTTGCTGTTTTAGCTATTTTTTGTTGTTTTGCTCCAACAGAGCAACAACTGTACGGTTTTTCTTTTTTGGCCATTATTGACAGCGATTTGCGTTGATTTCAGTTTTTTTTTCTATTTTTCTCTTCTTTTTTTTTTTTTTGACCATGAATCTGTTGGGCCGCAAATGTTGCTCTTGAGTTCAATAAGCTTTTGTTTGGCTAATTTGATGCCAGCAAGACAGCTGTGTTACTCTTGGCCAAGACGCAACCGGCGCAAACTTCTTTAATTAAATTTTCAATTTAATACACTTGACGACAGCATTAAGCGCTGGTCGGTGGTGGGGAACATGTTGCTGCAGCAGGCGCCAAGTTTTCATTAAGCCGCTGGGCAAGCTGATGCGGCCAATGTCTAGGCCTTCTTCAAGATGTCCGGGCCAAGTCCATTTTCATATAAATTAAATGCCACAGAACTTGTTTTACTTACCAATTCATATTCTTTGTACAGTTTTTTTTTTGTTGCCTTGTTGATTGGAAAATTGCAAATTGATAATTGATATGCGCCACCTGTCGGCCGCTGTTGACACTAAATTGAGTAGACATTGATTTGATTGAGTTTCTTCCAAGAATAGTTCTTGTTTGTTTATAAATATAATATAGAATCTATAATTAAGTTGAGAGTGTAGAAGAAAAACGGTTCGACTGGTAGATACCCTGTATACAGCTGTATTATAGGCAAAAATGAGACAACATACATATATGCTTTCTTTGAGTAGTAGATACCCTGTGTAAATGTCATTATATACTAAAAGTATTAGCATTGATTGACTTGCAGATACCCTGCAAAGTTTGTTAGAGATCCTGTATCATACACTTCGCATCGTAAATACCCTTTGTTCATTTTTAGCATGAGTGAAAATTAATTTAAAAATAAAACATAATTGTTCTATGACTAATAGATACCCCGTACATAAATCAAGCTGTTTAAGTACATATCATCATATGCAGAAACGTTAGCCCAATTTTTGAACTGCATTTCAACATAAATAAATATCTTCATCTCAGTTGGCTCTCTATGCTAAATTCTTAAACCATATTCATATTGTGCTGATCTAGAAACCTCATTCATGTCGCATAGTGTAACACAATGCGCATGCCATAGCCCAGTTAGTAAGCCATGTTTGCCTATGCCTTTTAATTGACCGACAAAAAAGAAACAAGTTGTCCAATTGTCACTTAATAAAAACATTAAAACCCCGAGAAAAAAAGAACAACATAAAAAACTATGATTATTATTAATTTAATTGTTTTAAATTTAGTTGTTTTTTTTTTTTTGCCTTTTTTTTATTGCTTACGCAAATTGCACGTAAGTGTGTGGTCTAAGCTTTTATCTAAAATTTTCCATCTGTTTTTTTCTCTTTATCTCTTACAGGTAAGAGCCAGCGAGCGACCTCATACAAAAAAAACCCGAAAAAAACTAGAATTGCGGCACGTGAGTAAAAGCTACAAATGGACCGCACTTACTGCCAGTTGTAACACTTAAGCTGAGCTATGCGTGTGTGTGTGTGTAAAGTCTGCTAAGATATATCTGCTCAGAGTATTCACTTTCTCTGCTTTAATTGCGGCCAATTTTATTTTGATGCGTGCGCATTTAAATGCATTTAAAGAGCAGCAACAGCGCAAGCCTCAGTCAACTGCTGGCTTCGCAAAAAAAAAAGCCAAATGAAGAAAAAAATCAGCTTTAGCGCGACTCACGTACAAAAAAGATTTTGTACAGAAAACTTGTGTAGCAGAACGCGGCAGGGCAGGGCAGGGCAGAAGGAGCAGAAGGAGGAGGAGCAACAGCAGCAGCAGCAGCAGTTGAAGTCGCACTCTGAGCTGGGGCTGGGGCAGAACATTTAAGCAGCTTAACCCATTTCCGTGGCACATTATCATCATCATTTGATATGTCTGCAAAGCTGTTGCTGTTGTCGTTCAACTGTTGCGGAGTGTTTTTTTTTTTTTTTGTCTTCTCTTTTTTATTTCATTTCATTTGGTATTTTTTTTTTTTTGTTCTTTCGCTTTTTTAATTTCTTTCAATTACGCCGCACTTGTCACTGAGGTCTGGCTGGAGCTGTTGTTACCCCCTTGTGAAATTCCCTCATTAATGCTGCATGCATAAATACGAACAGCTTTAATGAGTATTAAGGCCTCTGTGTGTGTGTGTGTGTGTGTGTGTGTGGGCAGCTGAGCTGCTGCGAACATAAAAGCCACTCATTAAATGATTTTAAAGGCGACACTGATTGAGTCTCTCTCACTCAGTCTCTCTCCCACACTCTCCCACACTTTCCCACTCTCTGTCTCGTTTACTTAATTAGAATCAGTTTCGACAAAAGCTCTCTACTCCAATTGCATAATACAATATAAAGTTAGCTTGCAGTTAGCTAGCTTGCAACATCATTATTAGCAAAAGTCTTTGCGGCACTTGAGCGAGCGAAAGTTGAGAAAAGAAATGTTGGCGCGTCGCATGGCATGACAACGGTCTATGACCGCATCATGGTGCAAGGAAAGTTGTATGCCTTTCTAAAACCCAGCTATGTAGAATAGACGACAATCGGGCAATCTGGAAATCGGCAATCGGCTATCGACAAACGGCCCATGGTTACAGCATGCCGCTGCAGCAGGTTGCCAATTGCTGTTTGCTGTTTGTTGTTCAATTGATGCGCCAGCAACATGGCAGCCCAACACAAAACCAATTTAGCCAGCCCAAAAACAGGCAAAACTCATTGCAGTGCAGTGCAGTGCAGTGCTGTAGCCGTAGCTGTAGCTCTGGCTGTGGCTCTGCTGAGTGCATCTGCTGAGTGCAACGTCTAACAAAATGCTGGCCGTAAAAACAAATGAAGCCAAAACCAAATGGCAGGCGAGCATAGCTAATGCAACATTGCCTAATGCCATTGACTAAGCTCAGCTTGACCAGGCGCACTTTCAGTTTTCAAATGGCCAACAACAACAACAACAGCAACTGTAACAGCAGAAGCGGCAGCAAAAGATAACAAGAAAATTGGCAAGAATTGGCAAGACAAACCGAAGCTCAAATGCCCTTGAGTTCATTTTTTATCCTTTTACTAAAAGCAACAAAACAAAATAAAAGTATATTTATTTGTTGTTTATGCTGTCTCGGCCTTCAATTAGATTTGACTATATAAAGATTTTATAACAAGGCTGTGACTAATAGTCAAATGAGTTGCATTTGAAGAGCAAAGATATTGTATAGAAATATTTTTAGCTATAGATAACTATATATCTATAGCTTGACTGCATGTTGTTGGCATGCATATTCAAAAGTTATATTTTGTTATAATTGCTAAAAATATGATCAACTTTTTAGAGAAATTTGAAGAATTCTTTTTAAGACTCTTTGCTCAAAGACAATATGTCAAGAATTGGCTGAAGAAATGTGATAATAATTTCGTTTTACATAACTCGAAATGAAACTAAAGTTGAGCCTGCATCATGCTAAGAAGCTGAGATGAATATAAAAAGTAAAATTTCAGAAATATAGATTTCCAGATTTCCTATTTCACAGAATTATTTCTATTCTCAGACTTCACGTCTTCAGTCTTAAAAGCATAATGTCTCTTTTATTTATTAAAATTACTTTTATAAAGAAACACTCACAAATCAGCTAAAGCACAGTAAAAAGAATTTCAATTGAACTCTAAATTTCTATTGTTACAAACAATTGAAGTTAAGCGAGCTGCTCGTTGGGTTTGGTAAGTGAGTGTATGGCTAAAGGTTCAGCGCGATTCGTTTTTATGGCAAAGTCAAATAGGAAAACAAAATAGAAGTTAATCTAATAACAAAGATTGAGCGCAATAATTTTAGCGATTGGCAGCGCAGATTTACCATGACCAAGCGGCATAAGGAGAAGGAGAACATGGAGGAAGAGGAGCAGCAGGAGGAGGAGGAGGAGATGCCATGACAGAGGCAGGCTGGCTGGCAGGCAGTAAGCAGCCGGCAGCAAAAGTAAAAACAGCATCAAGTAAAAGGGAGCGTCGTCTCGACACGGATCCCAAAACATGGTCCACACTCCATGCCACTGCATGGCTGGCATAGTCAAGCAGCAGCAGCAGCAGGAGGAGGAGGAGAAGGCGAAGCAGCGCAGACTGTAGCTGTAGAGCGTGGCCAAAGGCTCGTTAGCGTTTTGGCCCAATAAGTGCAGCAGCTGCTGCCAAATGGGAGCTGCACTTGTTTTGTTGTGTCTGCAACGAGCACAGACTCTGTCTCTCTCTATGTGTGTGTGTGTGTGTGTGTGTGTGTGTGTGTGTATAGATAGCGTATCTAATGGTTACATTTTAGTGCATACAAACGTATCTAATCGCTTAAACGTTTTATTAAATTACGCTAGGACGTAGCAGAGGGCAAGGGGCAGCGACAGAGTCTCAGGCCAATCGAATTTGTTGCATCATTGTATTTGGCCCAAATGGGCATTGCCTTATTTGTGTGTTTGGCTAGAAGCCATGACCTTGCCCAGTAATGGCTTCAAGGTAAAATTTATGAGATTTAACTTGCTCGCCCACTCTCTTTCTCTCTCTATCAATATGCTGGCTATAATTCTAGCAATTTGGCTTGGCATGCGTTTTACTAAACACTTTAACAGTAAATACCGGCAGCAGCAGCTGCTACAACAGCAGCAACAACAACAATTAGAAGAACAATAATAAACAACACACAAACATTGCGATAAGTTAAACAAGTTGACAGCCAGACAAACAAAACAATATGCAAAGAACGAAAGTTTTGCTAGATAAACAAAAAAAAAAGGCTGTCAGGGCAGGCAGTCAGGTAAAATGCTAGCGCAAAATGTGGGCATGGTCCTATGCATAAAACTAAAAACAAAACACCAAAATTGTTGACAATAGAACAAAAGACACTCAACAATAACAACAGCAACAAAAGGTTGTAGCAGCAACAGCAGCGAGAGCGAGAGCAACAGCAGCAGCTGCAGGGCAACATGCAAAGCTGCTCTTAACTTTTATGAAAGCAGCAGCAGCAGGAGAAGCAGCAGCATAAACAGCAGCAGCAGCAATAGCTAGAACAGCAGCAGCAACCAGCAACAACAACAACTGCGGCAGCAGCAGCAACATCATCAGAAACTATGCAAAGTCCTAGAAATGAAATTGAAATCGAAATCGAAATCAAAGCATGCATATGGATATAGTTGCTCTGAATCGGAATGGAAAACAGCAACTGAAATCAAGAGCAAACAGTTGAGAGGTAGCAGCAGCAGCAGCAGCAGCAGCGACAGCAGCAGCAACAGCAACAGCAGCTGCATAAGCAAATGAAGCCGCACATGAACACGACATTGCCACGGCCAGCAAGCTGCATGCAAATGAGGTCCAGCCTCCTCTGCTAGGCTGGACACACAAAAGCGCAAAAAAAAAGCGAACGGTGGGCGTTTGAGGATTATTATTGTAGCCGCCGTTGCTGAAATGAGCACAAAAACTAGCACCGCAGGCGAACAGAGTGTGTGTGTGTGTAGCTAGCAATAATTGCTGCTGTTTTTTTTTAGCATTTTTTTCTGCTCGTGTTAAATGGCAACAGGAGCAGCAGCATCAGCAGCAGCAACAGCATCAGTGGTGGGAGCAGCAGAACAATTGAAGTCAAGCCTGAATTCATTTTTTTTTTCGCTGCTGTTGCAGGCGAAATGCAACTTCATGTTTCCTCATCGTCGTCGTCGTCGTCGTCGTTGTTGGCTGGCTGGCTGCTCCTTGATTTGTTTGCTTAGGGCTCTTTGACTGAGACAACAACAACAGCAACAGCAACAGCAACTGCTGTAAGTCTCAGTTACAGTTTGCTGTTCTCAGTGTCTGCGGCTCAGCGAATGGGGCTGCCCTTTTTAGCCTGCAGCATGAATTTATTTGTTTTGAAATTGTAACTGCAGCAAGTCAGCCGCATCCGCAGCAACAGCAGCAGCAGCAGCAGCAGCAGCAACCTGAGAATCATCATCAGTGCATTGCAGTTGCCTTTTCAGTTATTGTGCCTTGTGCTGATTGTGCGGTTTCGATAAGTTCAATGCAACTTCAACAACAACCGCAGCAGCAGCAGCAGCAGCAGCGACAGCAGCAGCGACAGCAACAGTAGCTATAAGCCCACATGCATCACGTGGCCAACATGGCAATGGCAAGTGATAAATTAGCGCAAGCCAAAAGGCACTGAATAACTGCACAAAAATGCCAAAATGTCAGCCAAAAAAATAAAAAAAAAGCGAATAAAATCGAAAAATAAGGAAAGCACATTTTCACTTTATGCGGCAGTCAGCAGCCAGCACATGATTAAAAAGTTCAGATAAAGGATGAGTCAAGGCTTATGCCATCAGCATATACCCTATGAAAAATGCACGCACTTATCGCTGTTTGCATAAAAGCGAAATTGAACTTCAGTTAAATATTAAAGAGCAGTTGAAGAGTTGCTTTTAAATGTAATATATTTGTCACATGGTTTAAATATATATATATATATAATAACAATTTAATTAAAAAATAAAATTAAAATTTAGCTTTACAGCTAAACAATATTAACAAGAAATTTCAACTTGAGGCTCAATTTTTTCAAATTTAAAATGTCAATCTGAGCTTTGCACAAAAGTCAAATAATAATCTAGCTTGAACTAAGCTTAATTGACGCTCTTCATCATTTGTTTATTGAATTGAATATTTTATTAGCTAAGCTTACAGCAATCCCTGTTCTGCTC
The DNA here is from genome assembly GCA_030914385.1 of Drosophila antonietae. Classification (NCBI taxonomy): domain Eukaryota; kingdom Metazoa; phylum Arthropoda; class Insecta; order Diptera; family Drosophilidae; genus Drosophila; species Drosophila antonietae. The sequence goes on from JAUESO010000394.1 coordinate 9,110, forward strand.
TATAGCCAAATAAAAATCAAACTTTATTCAAGCTAAATTTCAGCAAATAAAGTGTGAAAGCATATTGAGACTCAGACTATTTATAATACGCTTTCCTGGCTCCATATGCAATCCTTAGCTAAGCTTTTGATGCTCTTTCATGCCAAGATTGACTCTGGCCAATAGCCAACTGGAAATCGATGTAGTAGTACTACTATGTGGCGAGTAGTTGAAGTCCATGGCAATTTTCTCTCCATATTTCTGGCTGCTGCGAACGTGCTGCCGCGTGCAGCGGGTGTGTGCAGCAGGCAAGAAGATGGTTTTGTTGCTCTTGGTGTTGGCGTTGATGTCGTTGCCAATGGATGGCAACAGCATATGGAGGACGGGAGGGATAGCCATTGGGGTTGCTCTGACTCTGGCAAACAATGAGAATGAAAATGGGAATGAGAATGAGAATGAGAATGAGAATGATGGCGCGCATCTCAGTGCATACGCTGCAAAGATTAGTGCAGCGCTGAGCGTGCTGTGCATCTAAGAGTTGTTGCAACTGTAGCAAACTTTTACTTATTGTCCGCGCCGTTGTTTATTTCAATTTTTGTTTTCTTTTTTTTTTTTTGGCTTGCTAGGGTCTGTCGGCTGCTGCTGTTGTTGCTGTTGTCGTTTTGGCTGTTTGCATTTAATGCGCCCAGGAACAGGGACGTGTTCTGCCGCGAATTCGTGAAACGTGATGCTGCAAAAGTCGTTCGCTTTTTTACGTTTCTCGCTCTGTGGCAATGTTTGTTTGTCTGTTGGCTTGGATGCTCCTCGATTTCGACTGCCCTTGCTTATTGTTTTTTTTTTTGGTTTTGTTTTTAGGATGCGGATGTTGCCATAGTCAGTGCCATTGGCATTGGCAATGGCAGTGGCAGTGGCAGTGGCAGTGGCAGTTGCTTTGACTTTGCTCGCAATTTGAATGCTTTTGGTTTGGCCAATGAACGAGCTGTCCTTGTTATGGGAGTATGGCATTGTTAGCTGGAGCGACGACAGCCATGGTACCTATTAAGGGTACATGAGAACTTTCCACCGTAAAGGGCAAATGCGCGCTATGAAAATGAAAGCCAAATTGGCAAACGGAAAGTTCCAAAATGAAAAATGTTTGCGTTTTCGTGTCCTAATTGGTGTGGCCCACGTTTGTCGCGCCAAAAGCACTAAGAAATAAAAGCAAAGTAGACGACGTTGTTGTTCTTGATGAAGAACAAGAAGAAAAAGAAGAAGAGGAGGTGGTGGAGGAGGAGCATAATAAATAATGGCACCTGGAGCGTCAACATGACAGCTAGAAAAACGATTTGAGAAACGTAGAACTTTCCATAGAACTGGGAACTACCCAAGATTGGAGGCCATTGACTGTTTGACTGAGTGATTGAGTGAGTGAGTGAGTGAATGATTGATTGATTGATTGATTGACTGACGAGCGCGCGCGCGCGCACTGGGGCTCGCGCTTTTGAGCTGTTAACAATCACATTGTGGCCACGTACAGGTTGGCAATGTAATTAATTGCTTTCCAACCTGTGCGCTTGGAAAGTGTCCAAATCGCAATGAGCCAACGGCGGTGCAGGTAGACAGAAGAAGCAGAAGAAGAAGAAGAAGCAGCAGTAGCAGCGACAGCAGCAGCAACGCCCGAAGAACCCGCACACACAATACAAAAGTGGGTCAAAGTGGTTAAAGACACTGGCCAAAAGGCAAAGTAAAATGCGAATGTTGCAACCTGACGCAACTCCAAAATTCATTCTATATATGATATGAAAATTACGAGGGCTGCACAAACAGTTGGCAACGCCCGCTGCGCAACAAATTGCACTGAAGTTCACTGAACCGCATGAAAACTAAAAAAAAAAAAAAGATAAATAAAGTACGTAACTAATTTTCGTTGAGTGTGTATGAGTCAAGCCTAAAACATCAATCAAAGCCAAATTAAGCGTAAAATGTTGTGCAGGAAACAAAGCGTCAAAGTCAAGACACAAAAAAATAAAGCACAAAGCACAACAAGACACAAACACACACACACACACACACACACAAAGAGACAGCGACGAGTGCAGTGCAAAAGGTTAGGCCCGCACCAGGAAAGCAAAGCCCGCATATACTATAAACACACACGCACACACACACACACACACATAGCTGTGCTGCCTCCATAGCCATGGCCAAGACAATCAATCAAAGCGCTTTCCAAAGAAAGGCAACAAAAAAGACCAAAAAAATAAAAAACAACCACACACAACAAAAAGTGCAGCTAATTTTAAAAGTCAGCCCCTACTGCAGCCACAGCTCCAATTGCAGCTCATTTGCATACGGCGTTGAGTTATGGATGAGCTGTTGGTGTGGGCAGCAGCCAAGAATTGGCACACGCACAAAGAGGCTGCATGTGTGTGTGTGTCCGTGTGTGTGTGAATGTGTTTTATGCAAATCTTTAAGCCGACAAACAGTTTCTTGATAAATGCACATACATGTGTATATATAGTATATGTGCAGCTGACACACCGTTATATGCGCGATTTCCACAAATTTGATAAAGCAAAGCCGCCGGGCTGAAACAAAAGACTTAGGCAACAAACTTGCGTGTGATAAGGCTTGAAAGCAAATTAAGTTAAAGTGTTGCAACATCAGCTAATAATGAAAGCAAGCAACAGGCTAAGACTGAAGAAGAAGAGAAGGAACGTTAGGCTGACGTAGTATGTATATATATGAATACATATATTTATGCATACATTGATATATGTAAGATCATAGGAGGTGGTGAATGATATAAATGAATACTATAGAACCAACAGAGTTGACTGAAAGCTTGAATGAAATATTCAACAAAGCTCTGATGTAAATATAAAAAACGTCTATAGAAACTATCTAACTATAAACTGTCTAAAGAATATAATACAGATGCACATAAATATAGATAGATATATGTAGATCAGATGTGCCAGATACTCCACCCAGTAAGAACAGCTCACTAAAGATGATAGACACATCAGTGTTTCTAGCATATACAATTTATAGTTAGAAGTGATGTAGATAGAAAATCAAGAATAAGACATATAGAATGAATGCAAAGCTCTTGAGACATATTAATAGCCTACATACCCTATCTGTCTTATCATCTATCTACATCTTATCAATCATGACTGTATACAATTCCATAATATTTACAATAAAAATTGTAATCAAAAATGATTTGAATATGGAAACCTAATTGACATAAGCAAACATACAAAAGTAGTGCATACCCAATTCCTATATACCCTATAGAACTTTAGGCTTAACTTATTAACTCTTAAGCTTAACACACACGCACACACACTTGACGCTTGCCTGATGTGCTTTTGTCTACTTGTGTTTGGCTTGTCCGTTTTGCCGGCCAAGTCAAAAGGCGACGCGTCGCCGTCATAAACCTTTCGATAGGCGGCGCTGCTTTGGCTACGCCTTGACCGCGCATCGACCCAAACGCTTGCGCATGGTTTGTTCTTTTTCAATTTAATATATGTAGTTTTTTTTTGTATTTTTCTTCTTCTTTTTTTTATTATTAAGCGTTACGTGCACGGCATTTAAAGCAAACGCAGGTTGCATTTCCCTGTGCTGCATTTGTTGCTGTGCATTTTTAATTTGTTGCTTTGATTGCGTTGCGCGACGACGCTGATAGAAATTAAAAAACAATATTTAATCAGCGCACATAATCTGCATTTTAAAATTGAGTTTACATTGAGCAGCTGCAGGCGCTTTTGGGTGTTGACCATTTAACGCGTCGAGCCGCTGCCCCGCCGAGCCCGCGCATGCCCTGTGAAAAGAATTTTGTTAGATTTTAATCGCTGAGCTGCGTTTTCGCTCGAATAAAAAATAAAAATAAAACGAATAAGAAAAGGTTCAGCTTGAGCTGCTTGGCTTGGCATGGCTTGAGTTGGCGCAAAGCCATAAAAATCAAATCAGCGGATCGTTCGGACGATGACGACGTCGACGTCGTCGACGGCTTCCTTGAAATCAAAGTCAACTTCGGCTCAACGTTTGATTCATTTGGTATATATATTTTTAAATTCTTTATATCTTTTTTTTTCGCAAGAACCTTGCTGAAAGTCTGTCGACTGGGGGGCTGCGTTGGGTTAGAGGGTTTTCAGCTTGTTAATCCTTTGACGTGACGTCTGTTTATAATTTGCGCTCATATTTCATGTGCTATGCATGCGGCTTTGGCCGTTGTTGTAGTCCAGAACTTTGGCCTTGCGGCAATTTTGAAAGGTTCTCTGATTGAATATTCTAAAGTAAGTTTCTCGTAAATCATTGGCCCAGACAGCTAGCCCCAGCTCTCGGCTTCAAGTTGTTCTCCAAAAAAAAAAAACAAACCCTTTTCACATGCACACACATACGTATGCGACTGCACATGATGATATGCATATGCTGAACGCAACTATTACCTCAGTTAAATGCTTCTCATCGGCTCTTTGTCATACGAAATGGCAAAAGCCAACAATAACAACAACTACAAAAGTCGCACAGTCAATGATGCCGTTTTGCTCGTTCAGTCAACCCAAAAAGAAAAAAAAGAACTCACATTCTAAATGCCAATCGTTGGCTATAAATAAAAGAGTCAAAGAGCTCAGAGCTCAGAGCTTGCTTTTAATTTTAATGAACCATAAAAATTCACACGCACAATGATGATGATGGGCAGCAACAAAATATTACGATACCAAGACTCAGTTGACACAGAGTCAAAAAAAAATGGAAATGAAAATGTTAATGAAATCCAAAGAGATGCTAACAAAACAAATCAACAGCTTCTTGAGCTGGGATGGGAGTCTGGCTGGGAACTCTTCGTACGTTTTTCTCAGCAAACAAATCCCAAACAAGAAGAAGATGTGCCAAAGAAAAGAGACTCAAAATTCGAAAGAAAACTATTAAACAACTGTCCGAGTCTTATCGCAGAGAATCGCTCGCACAGCGTTTGCTTAGAAATTAGAGTCGAAAACACAAAGTTTTTGTCTCTGTTTTATGCCTTCTATGCATGTGTGTGTGTGTGTGTGTGTGTGTGAAGAAAGGCCTTAGCTAGAGACCGGTTTAACAGAGCGCTGTTAACTCACTGTTAAAACATGCGCTAACTGCGCGACGTCGACGGCGACAGCGACAGCGACGCCGACTGCATTGTTCTGGGCACTCAACTCAACCGACAGCTCTCAGAACCGTAGCTCGCATTTCATTAGCTCCACAGCCAGCGACCGGTTCATAACACAATCATCAAATCGCGCCGTCGTCGTTGTCGTTGTCGTCATCGTCGTCGTCGCTGAGAACTGTGCGCGTGCGCGTTTACGTTTACAACCCACGCGAGACACTCGGCAAAGTAGCAAATTCGGTAAACAGTCAGTCGACAGTCGACACTCGATATACGCAACAAGCAGAATAAATAATCAATGTGTAGAGATAAATTTACAATATTTAGTGGAAGCTGAGTTTTGTCTTTTTGCCTATGCAAATCAAACTCATACAAAATAAATATAAATAAAAACCAAATTCGAGAAAGTAAAACAAAATTCTTTGTGTGCCAGATTTGGGTAGTTTTGTGAAATTCGCAAGTTAAACAAAAGAAATTTATTTGCCATTACGTATTGTATTACGAAATGCGCGTAAAAGTCGCGTAACCAACAATAACAACAACAACAACAACAGCAGCAGCAGAGAGCTGTAAAACAAGGCAAATAGAAAACAAAAAATTCAAGTCAAGAAATTGCCGCCAATGAGTAATGAGAGTTTGCCTATATATGCCCCTCTCGCTCTCACTATCTCTCTGTCTTAATCTATGTGCATGTGTATGTGTGTTAATTGATTGGCAAAAGGTGTAAATCTTTATGGTACATATTTAACGGCATTTCTTTCAATATATATCTACATTTTGTGGAGCAGACAAAGTGATTGTCCGCATTCGAGGTGAGCAATAATAGCAATAAATATGTAAATCTCTGAAATATATATAATAAATAAATATTTGATATAATTTAAAAGTAATTAGCGTCATGCTCTAGAAATTGGGTTAAATGTGAAAATTATTATTGTGTCTGCGATTATGTGTGACTCTTTGTGTGTGTGTGTGCGTGTGTGTAGCTGGTGTGAAATTTGTTCATATTCACATCAAGTGTCAAGAATAAATTTTTAAATATTAATTCTTTAAAAAAAAACCTGTTGGGAAATAGTCAAAAACAATGAGCTGAAAATATAATGGCAAATAATTATTAGCTAAATAAATTTTTAATTAGCAATATATATTTTAATTATAAATCCACAATATTAAAAAACTATTAAGAAAAAATATATTTAAAAAAATACAGCACAAAATTCAATTAATATTTATTAAATCAAAACAAAATTAATGTTTCGGCAAACTAATCAAATATTGATGAATAATTAATACAAATGAGTAAAGCAAAAAAAAAATCGAAATTCAGTTCAAATGATTCATTAAATAAAAAATAAACTAAGCAAATTTAAATATTAAAATAATAAGTTGGATACAGCAACAAAATGTTATAAATATATGAATAAATTAAAAAATTATAAAAAAATAATTTAATATAAAAATAATATATATGTACAAATAAAAAAGTAATAAAAATAATTTGGCAGCCTTTAAATGAAGAATTAAATAATTGAAATAAAATTAAACTAAAAAAGAAAAAACAAATTTTAAAAAATATTAAATAAATAAAATATAAATCAACACTATTAAACAAGCATTTAGCAAATATAAATTAAATTAGTAAAAAATCTATATATCAAAAAATTAAATACCAAAAATAAATAAAAAAGACATAGAATTATGAGCAAATAATGAGTAAAGAAATAAAAAATAAATAATTTATGAACTTAGAAATAAATTAAAATAATATAAAACATAAAACAAAATACGAAAAATATTTAAAATTTGTATAGCTATTAAATTTTATTAATGTAATTTATTAAAAAAAATAATAAAATAATGGAATAGAATCAAAAAATAACAACAAATTCAACTATATTTTAATAAACATTTTTGAATTATATTTTAATATAGTTAAAATTGTGCAAAATTTCCTTATTTAAGAAAAAAAAAAAAGCTTCGCCAAATATAATGTTGAATATCTATTGTTTCTTATTTTATTATATTTGATTTAATTTATGCTCAATTTAAATGGTAGTTGATTTGAATATTGCCATTTAAGAGAAGAAGAAAAATTGTGCGCAGCAAATATTGAGAAAGCTCTCGAAACTCTCTTGACTAATTGATAATTGTATGTAAATTCAAGTCAGTTTCTGCTCTATTGATATTTAGTATCCAAAACTCTCTGCTCTCCTTATGGATGGCATTTAACTGTTTAAGTTAGTCAAACACAATCGAGCATTCGCTCAACTTGAAAGTCGTTTTTTCTTATGGTACCCATAAAGAGTTCTAAACACTCTTTTTTTTTTTTTTTTTGATGCGGCCTTTCACTGCTGACAATCCATTAGGAACAACAATTTGTTGTTGGCTGTTTCATTATCAGCTCGATTATATGCCCATTGCTGCCCACACTCTGGCAGGCAGGCAGGCAGGCAGGCAGGCCTTTGGGGCTGGGGAGGCTGAAGCTGAAGCTGGAGCTAGAGCTGTGCGAGTTAATGGTCTGTCGCAGAGCTGACACCAACGCACTCATCTCTCATCTTTGGGCTGGCTGCCTTGCAACAACACTCTCCAATCGAATGGTATTGGGTTATTGTTTTTGTTGTTTTGTTTTATTGACAACAAAGACATGCAGCGTCTAGCTGAAAAATTTCACTTACAAAAGGCGGGCGCAACATTTTCTTATTGTATTTTCATTTTTCTGGGTCAAAAGCAAAGCAACAAAAGCCCATCCTCGGCATTGCCAAGCCCAGCGTCACAGGCCCAACCATAGCCTTAACCCAGCCCGGCCCGGCCCGGCCCAGCCCCTTTTTTTTTTACTATTTGTCTCTAAGCTCGTCGTCGCAGCATTTGTTTATAAATGGCAACCAAAGTTGCCCAAAAAAGGGATTTCCCTTTTACACACACACACGAATACACACAAACACACTCACACTCTGCAGTCAGAAATGAAAAACTTTCGTTTCGTCTGTAAACAGAATTCTTACGGTTACCTAGTGTCAGAGCCAAGGTAGAATTGTGGGCATAAATTAAAGTTTTTTTTTGTAGGACTGACACAATGCTCAATGAACCCAATATAGAACTCAGACGAAACGGTTCTTTTACTATATTCGATATATGTGCTACTGTATAAGAGAGTTCTGTTTGCCACCAAATGTGGCAGCAATCAATTGTTGTTTTCGATTTCCTGTGCTGTTCTTGGTAGGCGACCGCTATGCCCTACCCAATCCTACAACTATAACTCTTCTGTTGTCCATCTCTCTCCCACTCTCTCGCTCTCGCTCTCTGGTTGCTGCCTGCAGTGCATGATTAATATAGAATCCAAAATGTGTGTGTTTTCCAGCGCTGACCGTTTCGTTGATTAGTAAGCACGTCAACATTTCAATAAAAAAACACAAATCATTGACGCGGGCAAGCTCATCAACGTCAGAGCAACAACAACTACAACTACTACAACAACAACAACAGCAATAACAACAGCTATAACAACAACAACAACAATATTATTGCCCTTTTTTTTCTGCTGTTCTGCGGCTTTGCATTTTAATTGCTTTTGATTTGCTGCTGCCCCCGCCATATTTATGAATCGGAATTGAAAATTTTCGAATTGGGCGCGCTACGACTGTTAAATTTAGCATATGAATAAAACAACAACAACAATGACAACAACAATAGCTACAACATCAATAAACGAGCTACGTTACATTCTGTCTATACATATGGAGCACGTATACCTATATTCATAACTATATAATATACTTTATGTATATGTCTCATCATCTATCCTATTGACACAGTCGACATACGCACATTTTATAACTTTACGACACGGTCAACCGTCCAGGGGCAGCGAGCCCTTGAAACTGCTTTTGTCCGGCTCAGATTTGTTATATGTTGTTACGGTATTTGATATGATTTTATTTGACTTTAGGTTTATTTCTTTGTGAAGAAAAAAAAAACACATACAATCGAAAAGCACTTTTGATACAGTTTTCGTGGAAAAGATAAATTGATGCGTAAAGAAAAGGGTTTCTAGGTAGCTTTGTCAAAAGTCTTAAAAGTAGTTTAAAGATACATAAATTTTAGAGATTTTAAGAAGTTTGAGATTTTATTATCCAGGGATCCTAAGAACTTGAATTGAAATTTTTTATTTAGTGAAATTTATTTTAACTGTATTTTACGAGCGATGCTTAAAATTTTTTTATTTATTTAAAATAGTTTTAGCTGCATCAGTCTATATATTATCTTTGAGAATGTTAGATCTAAAACTGTAGTGTATATAGATTATAATTGATTTGATATTAGATATCATATCAGAGCAGCTGGACAGTTAAGGTGGGTTGATATGGTAGATATGGTAGATATGGTAGATATAGTAGATATGGTAGATATGGTAGATATTGAAATATATATAAAATTTGTGTCTGTATTAAGAGGATATTTACAGAAAATATATTAATATTAAATAAATAGAGAAAACCTTTTCATAATACGCCCCCAGTCATTGACATTTTAATAAATGTGAATATGAATATATACGTCAACTTTTTTTATATCAACTCGCATTAGTGTGGCTGTCTATGCCACTCATGAAAACAGTATAACTCACATTGAAGGAAGACCCACCTATAAATAAACTCTCTACTTCTCTTCTCTGAGGAAGAGAGTATTACGCCTACTCATTACTCAACAACAAGCTCAAACAGAGGGAGTCTCCAGTTGTCTCCACTCTACTCAGCCTATCATAACTGACAGCTACTTTTGGCTTCAGTGCAATAACCTTGTGGCTTACGAAGCTACCCCAAATACGTAAAAAAAACGAATGCCAACTGCGCCTTTTCTCACACCCAATACAGCAATAATAAAAGGGAAAAGGGACAAGTTGACAAATGAAAGCAAAAACCAACTGTCCAGCGATATAAAAATAAAAAAAAAAAAGCAGAAAACGAGTCAAGAATGGGCAGCGCGTTAATTTTTCATGGTAGACAAGAGAAAAAAGCATATTATTTCATTATTTACATCATGGCGACTAAACAAACGAGCGTCAGGCAGCAAGTGGCAAATGGCAAGTGGACTAAAGGCTAGAGGCTAGCGGCAAGCCCAACGTTCTGGTCCGTCATTAGTCACACCAAGGGTTAGAGATATGCCAGTGCCAGTGCCAGTGCGAGTGCCAGTGCGAATGCGAGTGCAAACCACAAGAGATTCGCATGCAAAAGCGGATAAAAAGTAATCAAAAGCGCAAAGAACGACATAATAAGGTAACCGAGAGCTCTAGGACTAGATGCACAGCGTCACAAAATGCTGTAGATGAAGCAGCTCGAGATGCAGCCAAAGCGAAAGCCAAAGTCGGAGTCGGAGTCAGAGCTGTTCGCAGTTGCTTGACAAAACGGATATGAAACGAAATGCAGGAAAAGCGTTGAACACTATTCAGTGCATACATATATACCCTATACATATAGTTATATATATATTGCATTATATTGTTCGCTGGCTGCGCAGTCAACGTCAGCGTCAGCGTCAGCATCAGCATCAGCGTGAAGTGCTGCTGGGCGTTGAAGCGGCAATAGCGCGCGAGATTTCTTAGACGCATATAAGCAGCTTGCTGCAATTTTTAAGCCGCAGCTTAAAACTGGTGACAACAACAACAACAACAACTGCAACAGCAACAACAACAACAACAGCAGCAACATCTTTGCTCTGCTCTGTTCTGGCTTTGACTGCAGCGCGCAGTCGACTCGAGTTGGATTTTGTAAAACTCTTTAGTGTGATTAATGTGCTCAGACACACACACACACACACACACACTATGCAAACATACACACATGCATGCATGCGTATGTGTGTGTGTTTGTGTTTGTTTCCTTTTATGAGCTACGCCTGTTCTGACCTGCGACCGGGACGTGCTCCTTACACTTTTCCTTTTTTTTTTTTTTTTGCTCTTCTACCTCCTTGCAGCGCGTCGGTTTGCCTTTTGTTAGCAAAACAAAAGCCACCCACATGCATCCACACCTATGTATATGAGCAGATTTTGTTTGCTTGCACACTAGCACACACACACGAGCATACACACACACAAGTTTTCATAGACTGTCACGTAATCCTTTTGAACGCTGCTTTTATCGCGCTTTATACACTTTCCATGTAACTCAGAAAACTTGTTCATTAGGCAACGCCAAAGCCTCACATGCAGCAAGTGAGTTAATGTTCTCTAGTTAGAATTTTGAGCTCGAAAATAGGTGTTTTAATACAGTTGACAGAGATTATATATTGGGTAGTAAAAGTGGCGGAATATATACATATATAATGTTCTTGGTTAAGGAAATGTTTGGAGAATACTTAGGTTGCTTAGGTTGAGAGCTTGAAAGTTGCTTATGAAATCTTCAAGTTGAAGGAGCTGTAGCTGAATAGATAGAATGAAGAAGAATAGATATTAGATATTTATACATTGAATATGCTTCGAATATATATATATATATATATATATATTTCATATATGAATGAAATTAGTTGTGGCTTTCTAGAAAAGCCAGCAGCGCAACTATGACAGCTATGACTAAGCTCTGAGCTTATGAATATGATTATCTAATTTTATGTAATATACCAAATAAGGTTTTTTAGTTGTAATATTTGCAAGTAAATGAAAAATATTTGTGGATTAAAGTGGAATTTTTATTAAATTTTTATATATATATTTTTTATCTAAAATTTTTAAATGAGCAGATGTTTTATTTAAATTTGCTGAGAAGTACTGGAAGTGAAATTGAAATAAAATACAAATTATATCTCTCTCTCTAACTCTCTCTAACACTCTCTCTCTCTTAACTCTCAACTCTCTACACACCAAGGCCAGCCACATTTAAGAGCATTTAGCATTCGTTCTGGGCACTTAAAACTCTTAGCTTCTTTTAAGTTTTTTTTTTTTGCTGCTTTCTGTTTCGTTTTTGCTGTGTACCTGTTGTGTTGTTCTTGTTGTTGTAAGCTCTGTATCTCATTATGCGTCAGGCTTCTTCCACTAGTCGTTGTTGTTGTTGTTGTTGCTGTCTGCGTCTTAGGTTACATATTTCATATTTCATAGTCAGAAAACCGCATGGCAGGCCATTCAGGGCGAGCGGCGAGTGGCGTGCGGGGCAGTCCCTGTTGTCACTTTCAACCCATCTGCGCACTCGAATTGGGGACTGGCTGCAACGTTTGTTCAAGTGTTTTGCTTGAGGCTTTTGTTTAGCCCTACGGCCAGGAAACAGTCGCAACAGCAACAACAACAACAACAACAACAGCAACAGCAACAACAGCAACAGGCACAGGTCTGAAGTGGTAGGACTCTACGCCAGCATAGCTCAACGTCATCGTCGTCAAAGGCAACAAACTTGGGGCCAGCGACTGCGACTGCGACTGCGAGTGCTGGCAAAAGGATTTCATGTTTATTGCAAGTTGTATTTTTCCTTTTTGCATGCCTGCTTATTAAAAACAACAAAAAATGTAAAAAAAAAAAAATCCAAGTTAAAAAAACTTTTTGTGTGGCTTCTTCGTAAATGCAACGTGTCAGTCGCAAGTTAAATGAGTTTCTCTCTTCGCTTTTTTTTCGCTGCTTCACAGGAAGTTGTTAAGTGTTGCCTTGGCAGAGGCAGCGCATCTGTCTTGAGCTGCCCTGAGCCTAAGTCTCTGTGCCAGTTACTTGGCATAGCCAGCCTGCTTGCCTGCACAATGCTGTGCACAGGGGCGCCACTAAATTAATTAAGCCATTCTCAATGAAATCGACTAAAATGCGAGGCGCAACTGAAACTGTGTCATGCCATGCACCAGCAACGGCAGCAACAGAGAGGAAAAAATAAAAAAAAAAGATCAGCAAACAGGCGACTAAAACTCCAGACACGTACGCGCCAGGAAACCGAGTCGAGTCGCGTCAGTTGGCCAATCCTCAGCACAAACAAACTCTGTTTGAGGCTGTGGCATCAATTTTTGTCCAGTAGCCAGTAGAAAATGTCACGTTTCTTTAGCCACATAAGTTACAGAAAGCAACGAAAAAAAAAACCGTGAGAATTGCTGCTGTTAACGTTTTTCCTACAAAAAAAAAAAAATGCAGAAAAAATAGGTACTTTCCATGGTGGAAATTAATTGCTGGCCGTGTTATCGTCGTCGTCTAAGACACAGTCGGGCAAATTAATTGGAAAGCAGTGCAAAACACACTAACCGAAAAAAAATTAAATGAGATATCCAAAAGTATACTAACAGACAACAAACAAATAAGGTTACAAAATGAGCTACTCTAATAAACTACTCACAAAGTCTTTTCCAACACTGCTCAATTAATTAAAATTAAAATAAAGTTGTTGGAAATAATGCGAAAAGTGAAGTAGAGGCAAGTGAGCTAGAAAATTGACTATGACTATTCGTTGATAAAACTCAAAAATAAACTAATTCTATGATTGATAGATGGCTAAAGATCTTATCAGATATTATGCTACAAAATGAACTACTTTAACTGAATTACTTACAAAGGCTTTTCCAATACTGTCTAATTAATTAAAATTAAAATAAAGTTGTTGGAAATAATGCGAAAACTGGAGTAGAGGAAATTGAGTTAGGAATTGGGCTACGACTATTCGGTGTTCGTTTTGCAACACTGGCAAAATTCTAAGATATTGCGAATACTAAATGAGCTATTAAAAGCGTTAAAGGATTAGAATAAAAAGATCAATAAATTGGCCTACAATTGTGGCTAACCGTATGAATAACATTATGCTCTTTTCCAACACTGTCCAAGCAATTGGAAAACTAACTCAAAATATAGTAAATGTAATAAGCCCGTGTTCCAGTAAATACAATTATTAATTATTTAGATTATTTTATTGATAAAACTTAATTGGTTAATACTTCATTTAATAGAAGAACAAGAATTAGAATAATAATAAGAAAGCTCGTAGGCAAAAGCTCACTCAGTGCCTTTGGGCCGCGGAGCTTTCTATGTGTTGATCGCCTTCCACAGAAAGCTCTCTTGGTACGCGTTTCCACAGTAAAAAAAAATGTTGTAAACTGCAACTAATATGTAGCTACAGCTACATAGTAAGAGAAAACTTTTCGCAGAGCCTTTTACAACACTGCAACATAAATCTAAAAAAAAATTCAATTATAGCTTGCCTTAATGTACAGCACGAAATGTTTTATAACTTTTTGTGAATGCACTTTATGTTGCCGCTGTCGGTTGCTGTTGTTGTTGTTTCTAGGGAAAATTGCATTTTCTCATAGCTCGTGGCTCGTAAAATTCTTTACGATCTGCATTTTCCAGCAGCCGTTGCATAAACATACTTCAAGTCTATAGAAATTTAGTCCATTGAGGTCCAAGTTCAGTACCATGTCTCCGGCCCACGCCCACATTGTCGCCTAACTAAGCTGCTCTATGTGTTTCCCTACCTCTAATTGCCAACTAATTTCGTAAACGTTTTCGGCCAAACACACAGAGCCACGAAGTGAACTGCACAGTTCAATGGCAACGCCTGCAGCTTGCATTGCCATCGTCGCATTTATGTGAGCTCATAAATATGCAAATATCCTTTAAGTACTTTTAATGTCTGGTCATTTGTTGGCCAGGCTTATGGCAGCGACTACAACACGCACTACTCACTCCTACTCCAGCTGCCAACTGCCAACTGGCAACAGGCAACAGGCAACTGGCAACTGCAACTCCCTCTGCCTAATGGTCTTAATGGCATGCTGGGCATTGTCGCCAGCGTCTTGGGCATATTTCTCTTGCATCTACAGCCAGCCTATGCCACAAATGCAATTTCTATTCAACTTTATGGCCATATAAATAACACCTCGGCTCGCGAGTTTGAATCTGTGCGGATTGTGCGAAAACTTGATGGATTTTTTTTTTTTTTTTACATATATTGTACGAGGAGAGTCTGTAGAATTATTGATAGACTAATAACTGAGATAAAATCGGAAGAATATATATATATATAAATTACAATTTACAATTTTATTCGCATAAAATAAAATTCTCTTAAAATGCATATAGATAAATGAAACAAACTTCTCGGACTACTCTCGCTCATATGCCACTCTAGGATATATTGTAACTCATGCAGCTTTAAGTATGCTCTCGACCCTTTTTGACATGTCTTGATTAGGGCTAGCCATAAATATGCTCGTAAAAAATAAATAAAATTGCTTTTGACTAATTAAAAATACAACAAACTTGCAGGACTTGCCGAGAAGAAGAAGCAGACGAAGCAGACAAAGCAGCAGTAGAAGAAGACGAAGGCGAAGGCGAAGAACGAAGACGAGCACTAAAAGAATTCGCACACTGTGGCCAGAACGACGAGGAGCAGCAAACCGAATGCAGTATCTCAACTACGCTCTGCAAACATCCACGCGACTGCTGACCAGCCACAGCCATAGCCAGAGTCAAAGTCAAAGTCAGAAACAGTTTGAGACGAAACTCAATCAGAATCAGGAGCAGCAGCAGCAGCAGCAGCAGCAGCATCAGCAGCAGCAGAAACATCAGAATCAACATCAACGTCAGCGACAACGTCAGATAGCAGCAATTGAGGCAGCAGCAGCAGCGGCCACGCCCATTGAAGAGCAAATAGCAAACGCCTGTTGCAGTCGTGGAGCCCAATTGCTGCGGCTGCGACAACAGGAATTGTTAAAGCGACGCGCGCTCGAATTGGAGGATCAGTTGAACGGCAACATTGATAGCTGGGAGAGCGACGCCAATAGCAGCGAGGAGACCGAGGAAGGAGCTGTGGGTGGACAGCAGCAACAGCAGTCAGAGCAGCAATCCGAGCAGCAGCAGCAGCAGCAGCAGCCAGAGCAACAGCATCTGGAACAGCTGGAGCAACAGCAGCAGCTGGAACCTGAGCCGCAGCCAGTCCAATGAAATTTACTCTCATTTAATGTTCAATTGGCGCGCAGCAAGCTGCTCTCATTCTTTAATCGCGACATGGCCGCCACCGATGGCCAAATCATATTGGCAGCATCCCGTTTTGGTGATGCAACGCCCGTTTATTTGCGCGACTTTTCCAAACAGCCGCTGCCGGCGGTGGCCAAAATCCTTAAGGGGCAGCATCAGGCGCTGGGCGTGCCAACGTTGTCGGCGCCCTCGCTCCAGAGCACTGCATTATTTCTGAGCGCTGGCAAAAAATATCAGATATTGGCGCAGCCCATCAAGATCAAAGAGGGACGCAAGCCCACCAATGTGGGCGCTAAGGTGCTCATACCGGAGACCTATAACGGTTACTTCGAGCTACTTAGCGAAGATGGCCGTTCGACACGCTGCATCGATTCGGTACTGGAGCTGGCGCGACGACGCAATGCTCGTGTCCTGGTGCGTGAGACATTTCGCTGTCAGCAATTGAATCGCACCATTCATGCCGGCGAACTGCTGACCACCATGAACGATAATGGCAAATTTCTGCAATGCAGAAACATCAAGGACGAGATCATCAATCTGCCACTCGATACCAAAGCCAAATTCTCGCCCATAGCGCGCGAGGACAGCATCAGCGGAGTGCATACGGTCAAGAATCTATTGCTCAAGCGTATGCCAGTTATTGTGAGGTGAGTTGATGGAACCAATATACATATATCTATATAGATTTACTCAGAAAAGATTTAAGCTTATCCCAATATATTCTCCCTTAAATACTCTTCTCTTTTCTCTCTTCCACCCTCCCATTCAAACCGCCTGCAGACTTGTGCATGGCAGCGCGCCAAAGGGTCTGAAGCAGCCGTTTGTGCCCGAGCTGCGTCTGTTGGGCTGCGTGGAGATCGATCGTATTTTTGCGCTGCCCTTGCAAAAGGATACGGATTTGGTGCCGGTGCCATTGAATGCAAAGATTAAGCTGCAGCGTGCCAAGAATATGGAGCAGCTGGAGCATTTCATTGAGTATACACGCTTTCTGGACAAGGCGCAACGTTTGCTCGCCGATGCACGCGATCGTCTGCAAATTGTTGATCTCAAGCTGAGCGAGAAGGAGAAGAAGGACTCCAAGTTCAGCAGTCGCAATGGCAGCGGCAATCGTCTGCCCATTGTCATGCTGCCATCGGCCGCGGGCCTGGCCAGCGGCTGGATGGAGAGCGGCTATGTGTTGCGTAAGAGCGCCAGCTGTGATTCGTGGTCCAAGCAGCATCAGCTGCACCAGCACCAGCACCAACAGCAGCAGCAACAGCAAGCGCTCAATAGCAATGAGATTGCCGAGGAGTATAATGAGATCGATCATATCTATGATTATGTGCGTGGCTTGACACCGCTCTCGAAGGGTTTGGCACGATTCGAACCGATTTGCGAATCGCCTACGCTCAAATCGCATCATACGGACAGCAGTGGCAATGGCAACTATTGCAGCTTGATACGTGCACCCATAGCAACAACAGCAGCAGCAGCAGCAGCTCCAACACAACAGCAACAGTCGAGCAACAACAACAATAACAACAACAACAACTACAGCAGCTTGGAGTCGAACAAGCACAGCAGCAGCAATGGCGGTGGCAACACACATCATCATCAATATGCAACACAGCAGCAACAGCTACAGCAGCAGCAGCAGCAGCAGCAGCAACATCATTTGATGGTCAATCATTATCATCATAGCCATAGGCAGGAGGATATTAAGCCCGTGCCGCCGCCCATCGAGACGATTCCAGGGAAAAAGCCAGCCGAGAAGCGACAGCGTCCCACATTACCAAAGCTTTATATCAAGAATGCGAATGCGAATGCAAATGCGCATAGCGCCGGCAGCAGCAGCAATGGCAACTCCACTGGCGGCACCAGTCACAGTCACAGTCACAGTCACAGCCATAGTCACAGTCACAGTCACAGTCAGCAACAGTTGCCGCCAACGCCCAACAACAACAATAGCAATACAGCTGCCATTGTGTCTGCTGCAGCGATCAATGCACATCACGCTCATTCGCACGGACATCCACACGCACACGCACACCCACATCCACACCCCCATCCACATCCACTTCCACATCATGGCAAGGTGCTGACGCCCAATAATCATTTGCCTGTTAAGGAATCGCTGGAGCCGCAGTCGCCGCTGTTTCATATCAGGTAAGTGGGAATTAAGGGGTAAATCAATTTTGTTGAGGGAATTTCCCAATGATGATGGCATTACAGGGTATATTGCTCTTTGTTTCCGTTCATTTCCTCCTGCTAAAACCCATCCGTATGATCTCATTGATCCCATAAACTATAAAAGCTAGATACTTGACATTTTTAAGGAAAGAACGAAGACGTTGATAGCTAGAAACAAATTTGATATACTCTTAATACATGCTCTTTTACATCACTTGATACTTTCCTCAATTTCTGTCCGCCCAGATACAAGAGCCTCAGCAGTCTACAGTTGACGCCCGATAGTAATACAGCGGTCATGACGCCGCCGATCTCAGCCAAGGCAGCGGCAGGAGGATCAGTTGATGCCTGCTCACAGACGCCGCCCGATGTGGTGCTCAAGTGCAGCAGCATACTGAATACCCATGGCTACCTACACAGTCACAGTCACAGTCACAGTCGCAGCTCGAGCAGCAACAATCATCATAATCCGCGCGAGGGCACACTCGACTCATCGCGCAGCGGGGGACGAACATCGGGCGATTCACAGAAGCAGCTGCCGGAGAAGAAGACGCGACGCTTGTCCCGGCCGCGCAGTCTATCCAATTTGGTGTGGGATCTGCGGCCCAGCAAGGAGAAGTCCAAGAAGAAGCTCTATGTGCATCATTTCGATCAGCGTCAACAGGCGACGCTCTATCTATAGGAAGTTATGATGAGAGCGAACTGATGTGAAGTTAACCGAAGTGAACTGAGCTGAAGTGAGGTGAAGTGAAGTGAAGTTGGAAGAAGATTCGTTGCCAAATCGTTTTGCTGCCATCAACGACAAAACCCACAGACAACAAACAACAAACAACAAACAACAACAAACAACAAACAGCAAATAGCAACATTTAGAGCGCTGTGTGTGTTCCTGCAGGTGAGCAAGCCTCTAGTCGCTAGGGGGTTTTAGGGGCGGGGTGCGGGGGGCGTGGCAATGCAAATCGTGCCGGCCCTCTGATTGTTTTGCTTATTAAATTCGTGCAGCTTAAAAACTGAAACTAATTTCCGCTCGCTCCTTTGCTATAGCTATCTTTATCACTCTTTCCCCCTCTCTCTCTCTCTCTTGCAGCTTTCACCGCGTTTTTTTTCTTTCGTTATATTTTTTTTGTGTTTAGAGCTTGCAGCAGCAATTTTTAATTAATATTGAATTGTGCCTTTCCCTGCGCCCAGAACTATGCTTTAAACAACAAACAACAAACAACAACAACAACAACAAAATTCCATTCAAATATTTTTCAAGAATATTTTGCCTGGATGCACGAACGACAACTGAGAGAGAGAGAGAGAGGTGGAGCGAGGGTGAGCTGGAGAGAGAGGGAGAGAGAGAGGAGAGAGGTGGAGAGAGGGTGAGCTGGAGAGAGAGTGAGAGATAAAGAGAGAGAGAGAGAGAGAGAGCGAGCGAGCAGAAGTCACTAAAGCAGTTGAACCAAACTAAAAAATAATCACATGAAGCGCTGACACACACCTACATACTACACACACACACACACACACACATACACACACACACACACACACACACACACACACACACATCAAGTCTATAAAATTGTGATTTTAATTTTATGTTTAATTTAATATGCGACACATTTAGTTAATATTTTTCTAAACGATGCGGCGATGAGCGAAGAAAAAAATAAATAAAAAAACATAAACAATATACTAAAAAACAAATAACAAATATATATATATATATTTGTTATATATATAAACAAAAGCCATTTATCAATTTGCTGTCGCTTTAAGTTTTGAGTCAAATGGCAAAAAATAAAATTAAATAAAATGGAGTTAGTTGGAGAATGAAAAACAGAAAGAGATGGCGATAGAGCGAAAAGCAGCAATATCAAAAAATACACACACATATATAAACAAATACACACACACACACACAAAGACACATTAACATATGCATATAAGTATATTATATAGTTAAGCAATACAAATAAATATATATCTCGTACATTATTTAACTAGATGAAGTTATGCAACAACAGCAGCAGCTGCAACAAGCAACAAAATAAAAAAAAAACAACAAGTTTTATGCAATTTTTAAATAGTTACAAAGTGAATTTAATTAATTTCTCCTCATAATTGTTTATAATTAATGCAACTTAATTACAATTACAATTACAATTACAATTAAACTATAATCTTGTTAGTCTCTTTTCTTTTAGTTTGAGTTCAAGAGAGTGGAAGAGTGAGAGGGAGATGGAGAGATCACCTCTCTCTCTCCCTCTCCCCATCTCTTTTGCTTGCATTGTCTTAGTCGTTTAGCGTGTACATTTTTTAGTTATTACAAATGATATCGCTTATACAACTAGCATATTATATGAGCATATAGAGTATACTATATTATACTATAAAAACTACATTCTATTTGTGTCTAATAAATGTCTCAGAAATATATATATAAATATGTATATCAATTGTATATGCAAAGCAACTTGTTATTCATTTTGGTATATGGGTGTGGGCGTCGCGTTGCTTCGCAGCGAACGAAAGCAATTGAGTCGGTTATAGAAATGGGAATAATTAAGCTGCTTTTACAAAGCTGGCTCGACCCGTAAATGGAATAAACAATGGAAAGTGCGCAGTACACATATATTGATTAAGGTAATTATATTAAAATGTTTTTTAATATATTTATAAATATTTTAGAATTTTAGTTAGTATTCAGCTGAGGTAAAATAAAAATTTTAAAACAAATTAAATAAATAAAAATTAAATTTAAGAAAAAAATCCTATGATAAGCCCATCACTTTTAACTATCAATCGATGCGGTTGCCTTGTACAAGTCGAACACGCTAAATCCTATGCAAATCCGTCCAAATTTGGCCAAGTTATAACTAATTTAAAGAATAGGACACTCTTTCTCAGGCATATCCTTAAGTATCCTGAAAGGATATACATTTTTGAGCTGTTGACATGCAATTCTATGGATTCGCATTCAAGGATTTTTGAGATTCCAAAAAAAATTTGCCTCAAATTTTTGCAAGGGGTTTGGTCGAAAAATGGCCAACAGCCACCTTAATTTGGCCAATTGAAGGACTAGCGAGGTGTACTTTTCCCCATATGTAGAGTTTAACTAGCTTATACAGAATTAATAAACAGCAGGATCAATATCCTTCAAACACCCAAGTTATAAGGACTTTTTTGTATAGAGAAAAATGCCCATAACTCAGCCGTATCCTTGAATATCCTGACAAGTTTAATATCAAATGATATGGGGTCATTAGGACTACCAACGTGCCAAAGGACATGGCAATCGTCCTAGTGGTTACAGAGATATTGGCGATTTTGTGTGTTTTTGCTGATTTCCTAGCCGCCGCAGCTCGCCTGGAGATAAAAATGGAGAAGTCCTGGATTCTCAGACGACCATATAATCTTTTGATGGGGATCCACAAAGTTGATGCTCAAGATGCGAACGCACCAAGTCCTTTGGTCCTGCGCAAGGATATGTCCCAGTTAGAGCTATATTTAGTTTTGAAAAGTTCGTTTTTCTATTGCCTATAAATCCATTATATCCTTAAGGATCTGAAAAGGATATATTATCTGAACTCACAGAATGAAGGACTATGGTTTCACATTCAAGAATTTCCAGAATACCATATCTCGAACTTCTAATATACAATGCAAAGTTTACCTGAAATGTTCCTCCTTTTGGATATGCAACTAAGTTTTTTGCAGCAAAATTGTTTGTCTACCTGCTGCGATTTCTGTTCGCCTGGTATTTTATTCGAAATTTCGCAAAATTTTTGTAATTTAGCGGTTTGCGCTAAAGGGTATGCAACGAAATTTATAATTTCGCAGATTTTTTTCTACTTTCAGGCATTTCTGTTCGCCTGGTATTTTAGCTGAATTTATTAATAAAAACAACAAATTTGGTTTCATTTCATATTTTTTATTTCATAAATAGTTTCCCTTAAATTTATACAAATACATTTTGTAAGTCTATTTTGTATAATATTATTTGTTTATTTATCTAGAGCTAGCTTATAATTAAAATTATATTATTTTTTTTAAAAATACAAATTTCAATGTATTGCAGCTTTTGTCATTGACTCTTCAGCGCATGCTTAAATTTTCCTTAACTAGGGAGATTTCCTATTCTATTCTATATTAAAATGATATGCTAGCGTGTTTTTGTTCTTAAGGGTACGGCAACTATGGGGTTTGTGTTATATATTATTGCAGCTTTTTGTCCTTAACTCTATAGCGCAGCTCCATTAGTTTCAATTTTGTCCAATTAGACTTTTGCTATACATTTTGGGTTTAATTTCAATGTGGAACTTTAAAACCGCTATTAGACTGAAAAATTGAAATTGAAATACGAAAGGTGTGTACTACTGACTAGTGTTGCCAAATCTGGCTTGCGATAGCCAGATAAAAAGAATCCAGGTTTGTTGTTTTTTTCAGTGTGGAACTTTAAAACCGCTATTAGACTGAAAAATTGACATTGAAATACGAAAGGTGTGTACTACTGACTAGTGTAAGCTCTAGCTCATCTATAAAGGAATGGATATAAAATGAAATTATGAATTATGGACGCAAGCGAACTATGCGTTCTGGTAGGTATTCAAGTTGAGCTCTTTTAAGTCTATATGAGGAACGTTGAATACCATCAAAAGTAAGTAATTTGGCAGCTGGATAAGCTAATTCTGAGGAACTTTAGCTTCTCGAACTTGAAGCAATGGGAAAAATCTTAAAATGTACATATACTTCCTGGTTTGCAAGCCAGTTAGAGCAACCCACGCTTTGAAGTCTAAGATATAAAAGGCAGCAATAATTTGAATTGAATGAAAAATTGAAAAAATCAATTCAATTACATTTCGATTTCTTACATTATAAGTAATATATAAATAAAATAAAATAAAATACATATGTAGAACTTAGAGATCCAGGAGGATCTTCCTTTCCTCTGCCTCAAGGCTATAAGGTTACACACTGGTTTTCCAGGCCATCTATGCAGTTAAGGGCGTAGCGGCATATCATATTTGTAGTTTGAATAACATTTATATGTCAAGTCGCCCGAAATCGGATGATTGAGTCAAATCTGCAAGTAAATTAAATAATTAGAAGGATTGGTATAAGCCTACTTATTTCTATAGTTTAACTCTTACAGATGCAATTAAAGAATTTGTGTATGCTGGATAAATAGTTGAATTATCCAGTCTGTTGGTGGTAGGTTTAATTCCTGCGCTAGTGTTCCGTCTGCTGCCATAGCCTCTACAACGAAAGTCTACAAGAAAATGTCAATGTTAGTTGAATTTTTTCAATAAATACAAGTGAGATGCTTACAGCAATGATCCATGATCCAGGGAAACTGAATTTATGTGTCAGTAAAATAATCATTTTGCGTATATGTGATCATCCAGCAGCAGGAACTGTTTCTGAAAAAATAAGAAAATAAAGGTAAGTTTCGGACACATCAAAAAGTTTCAAATTTCGCCTTCTTCCTGCTTTACATATATAGAATTGATAGATTAGTTCGATATGATATAGCTATATAATTATCCCACTTTTATTGTACCCTCAAGATATAATTATAAGCCTACTCTATGCATATTTAAAACGTATTTGAGAATCTTTTATTGCCTAAGCTCTATTATGGGCTTCATACGTGACCCACTCCTTATAGATCAACATTGCTACATAGTGAGGTCAACAACAACAGCAACACGAACAATTCAGTTAAATACACACAGCATACAATACTTAACTGGCTTTAACCAAAACGGGATCATGAGCCAGGTGAAAACTGCGCAATTGCTAGCGTTTGCTAAAGCGTTTGCTTTTGCTGTTTTTCTCTCTTCGCTTTTCTCGGCAAACGCACCAAGCGCGCAAACAAAATTTCAATAGAGCAACACTTCATAATTTATGGATACACGCCAAATGCTTCCTGCTAAGCGTCGAGCGAGACAATGAGGCGAAACACACCTGCCAAAGCATCGACACCTGGCCAAAAACATGAATTGCGCCCATTTGGGCAAAGAATTAAAATCCAATTGCATTACACACACACACAACAACCACATGGGAGCTAGCGTATGCGGAACAGATTGAGCGAGAAGACTGAAAAAAAAAAAAAAAATGTTTATAGATAGTTAGAGGAGGCTCAATTGCGTTAATGTTCGTAATTAGTTGGCAATATCGAAAGATTTAATTTGTGCGCGCAACAACAACACCAAAAACGTTACCAAGCCGATCAAGTTAGTTGCCTAAGTCTTTTGTTATTGCAGCGATTGAAGCAAATTGTGCTATGCAAATAGTTGAGAGAGTGAGAGGGAAAGAGAGAGAGAAACGTATCTCGCCAGCTTAAGCTGGCGGCAACGAATTGAATAACATGAAAAATGCGCTTACATTGCGATATCATCACGTTTATGACGCTGGCGCAATTAATCAGCCGACATGCAAGCGCTAAAAGGCAGAACTCCAAACTCCAAAGTCAGTAGAATTGGAGTTGGAAGTCGCACACGCTGCAGCAACGCACAGCTGGCTCTGGATCTTTGCTTTCTGCTGCTCTTAAAGAACAAGCCATAAACGTTTCTCTGCTCATCAAATGTGCAATTTATAACATTTTTCTAGGCGGCTGCCGCGACGACCAAAGAGCTCTAGCTTCAGACGCCTACGCAAAGGAAGGAAAAACAACAACAACAACAAATGGGAGTGCTCGACTTGATGATGCCACGCAAATGGAATGGAAATTGTAATGAGAAATATATAAAGCAATTCTATTTACGTTCCCTGTTTCTAATGGAAAAGATTTGGATTTTGAAAGATTTTCTCACAGACTTCGACAAAGAGTTAAATATAGATATAAGCAAATACATAGATTATAATTAAGATTGTATTCTAGAATTATTATTATTAAACATCGATTTTGAAATTAAATTTAAAACATTCTACCTTAAAATAAATAACTAATAAGTAATTTAACAACAATCACATAATGTAAGTATATATATATTTCAGCTTCCAGCCTATCTATATGAACACATCAATCTGACAGATGAACATACAAACATGTCTCAATCAAGCTAACTTGAGCTTCCCAGCAATAAGCTAGATCTTTGACTTTGCTTCACATCTGCTGGCTTTGCCATATATTTATCCAACACCCGTTTCACATAATCATATTCATTTCCATTGCTTACAGGGTATTATATATATATATATTCTCAGAGCAGAGATCTCGAAGAGTGCTCGTTCTCTGGCTGCATGTTGCCTGGCCATTCGCTACAGTTATGGCACACAGGAAGACACTGAAGCGAAGTTAGCTCGTCGAACAGCTGCCATGGCACAGAGGCGGCCAGAAGAGAGCCTCGATCCATCCGCCTTGGCATTGGTGCGGCTCATGTGCCGGCGATTTGTATCGCCGTCTGTTTAAACTGTGTAAATCGCCCTAAACTACGCATCAGTTTCGGTTTCAATCTTAAAAACTCGCTTTGCTTTGCAGCCAAACAGCATCGACATCAGCAACAGCATCTCTCTCTTGTCTCTACTGCCTTGGCTGCCCGCTAACCGTAAGACCGTTGCCTTTTGCTTCAATATGTTTATTTAAACGCTGCTGCTGAGCGTTGAGGAAGTGGTTTCATTTGCCATGGCTGGC
This sequence comes from Drosophila antonietae, assembly GCA_030914385.1. Classification (NCBI taxonomy): domain Eukaryota; kingdom Metazoa; phylum Arthropoda; class Insecta; order Diptera; family Drosophilidae; genus Drosophila; species Drosophila antonietae. Next base: position 34,940 of record JAUESO010000394.1, read on the forward strand.
AACTTGATCGCGATATATTCACGCGATATGCGATGTAGCGGTAACAAATTGGCCCAGCCATTGGCTTCCTATCAACTCCCTCTCTCACTCTCTGCTCCCTGTGTGTAAGTCCTGGCCCAGTTCTATGTTGCTTCCGCGTCACCTGAGCACAATTAAAAGTGCGCACAGTTCAATTACCCACAACCCAGAGACTGAGACAACTGAGACGATTTCCCCTTATTGAACATTGGCCCTGGCAGAGGGTCTAGGTCTTCTGCTCTGGTCTCTGGCTCTTTGACTGTTCACAAAGTCTGAGTCAGAGTCAGAGTCAGAGTCAGAATCAGAGTCAGAGTCAGAGAGTTGTGCAATTACGCGGGTCGTCGACATTTGCTGGCTGTTTGTGTTTGTTATTGTTGTTATTGTTGCCTGTGTTTGCCAATTGCACAACTGTTGCTATTTCCAACTGCCTCGATAATCATTCAAATTTACAAGAAAACAATCAAAAACAAATTCCTAGAACACAGAATCGACGAAACTCATTTCATTTCAATTAAAGTTGCACGCCGATTGCGAGCAGAGGATCGCAATGCTCAGCGAATGATTATGGCATAGCGAAAATTGTATACTCTATAAGACAAGATAGAGACATATATGAGAGTATCATAGGGAAGTATGAGTCTCGCATAGTAGAAAAGGTGAGCACACGTTTATTACAAGTTTATATGCTACAGCCTATTCCCTAGGTAACTATATTTATAAGAATTTCGTTGAGAAACGAGAAACTCTTTAGCTTGAGAGAATCAAGATCTTCTGGACTTCACTTGAGTATATAAGAAGTAAAACAACGATTAAATATAGAGCAAAAGATTTAATTACATAAAAATAAAAATAAAAACGTATTTATATTGAGAATATATGAGAATCAAATAGAAAGACCACAAACTATAAGAGCTTGTATATGAAATGATAGAATTGAAGGACCGCCAACTGTATGAGCTTGTATGAGAATCGCACAGAAAGGCCTCCAATTATGCGTACTCCACAAAGCCAATCGCCTACACTACTTAAGCTTCGTAGAGAATTAAATAAAAGCAATCAGATTCTGAACAGAACAAAGTTTCTACACGCTCACAATGGATCGAATCAAGTCATCTTCAGCTATTCACAGAAATGCAAAGAGACCCATTGCTTACTCTATAAGGTTGCCTCCTATACGCATGCACCAATTGTCATTAGCAACTGATTTCTTTGCCTTGGCATCTAACTTTATAGAAAACTCTCAGCATTCAGCGGCCGCTTAGCTCAGTCAACAGCTAGCGAGCGAGTGGGGGGGTTATCTTATAAGCAGCTCGCTTGCTTGTAAGCCAAGAAAAATGGCAAAAAGAAAAACAAATTTAAATAAGACAAACGTCAACCAATTACCGTCAATCGCATTTTTCCGCAAACGTCGAGCGACGGCGGACAGGCAACCTTTTTGCCCAGCACAATTGCCAGCGACTGTGCATGAAGATGCGATTGCAGTTGCAGTTGCAGTTGCAGCACTGCAACGACTGGTACGACCGAAAGGGGCAACGAGCATGCGCGGGCGGGCTTTGGGCGCGCATGTGCAGTTACGACTGCGTCACACGCGGCGGGTTCAACAAACTGTGCGGCGGCATTTGAATAAGTTTAAGTTAAAGTTGTCTTTGTTGTTGTTGGTGCTGCTGCTGCTGCTGCTGCTGGAAATCAAATCAAATCCAAATCAAACAAAACAAACTGCTAGCAAAAGCGACACAGCAAAGAGCAACAGCAGCAGCAGCAGCAGCAACAACAACAACACAGCGACAAGGCATCGAACAAATTTCCATGCTGCTGTGAAATTCCGCGTTGCAAAGACGACGACGAACCAAGTTGTTAGTTGTTGCTATTGCAGTTTGTTGCCAAGGCTTGTTCTATGTCTTTTCATACTTGATCAAAGCAGTGAAACAAAGAGAGTATATAGGTTTTGTGTGATCTAAGGCTAGCTGTTACTCGATATGTCTATATGAACTTTTTGGATCAGCTATTGAAGCTAGAGACTTTGAAATTTGAAGTCCAGAAGATGTAAAAACTTTGTCTTGATCAATTAGTTACTATTGATTTCTTTTATAGACTATTAAATATATTACATAAATTAATTAAAAATCAATATAAAATTATATAAATATGCAAAAATTGGCTTTAGATCTATAAACTATAAATCTTATAGAGCTGCGATCAGACCTCATTGCAGCCTGGCAACAACAACTTTTGCCACCATTACACGGCAGTGAACGAGTATTATGCAGTCACTTGGACTCCAGTGCAATGTTCTTACTAGTTTTTTTTTTGGCTCTGCGCGCAATTATCCATCGCGTATTTGCTTTGGCTTTGGCTTTGACTTTGACTTTGGCATTCTGCCATCGATGTACATGTCGAATGTGTTGGTCTGTGTGTTGTTGTTGCTGTTGTTGTTACTTTTGTTGTTGTTGTTGCAAACCTTTCTTCCACTTCCACTTAAATTGCCCATGACGAGCTGCGCACACTGACAGCTGTGGCAGCAGTTGAGCAACTGTCTAGCTGACAGTGCGCCCAACTCTATATACAGATTCAGTTCAGTCAGCAGCAACAACAACAACTACAGCAGAAACAACAACAACAGGCATAGACAGTGTATCCATCATCAGCATGCGATTCTCATGCGAAAAGGTCAACAGCAACTAGTTGCAAAGTTAGAATTTCAATCATTGACTTTGGCCAAAGTGAAATGCGCCAGCCAACCAGCCAGCTGCAACAGTTGCTGCTGCTGCTGCTGTTGTTGTTGTTGTTGCTTCTGTGCGTCGCCTGCAACATTGTCGCTGCGCGTTGGCCACTTTGTTCTGGAGCGATATCTAGCAGCTAAAAATTGCTGTTAGGCAACAGATCACGTTCGCCGCATGCATACAAAACAGCAGTTGCAGTTGCAATGGTTGCTGGCTCTGCTTGCTGCTTGCTGCTGCTGCAATTGGCTTGGCCATTTTCAACGCCAGTTGATTTTTCATTCGATCCATTTGAAATTGTTTGATGGCAGTTTGATATGGCCATAAGATAGATGCCAGCTCGTTACGACTCTAGCCAAGAAGTACTTCAATCATATTCAACACAAGCGACACATCCATCCATGGGTCCCTGACAATGACTGCGATTTGGGACGCTGACAATGGCCATTAAAGATCGATGGCTAAGGTTTTCATTATTCGTTTTACTTTTGCTTATTCATTTTTGTTTTTCTTCTTCATCTTCTTCGTAATCTCATTTCAGGCTTTGCTTAATTGTTAACTCTTAGTTAAGACCCATGGCAAAACGAGAAACATAAATTCTTTGACTACAGCTCACATTTCTAGTGCTCTGCTTAAAGGGCATGGCCATAGCTATAGCTATAGCTTTAAATTACTAGCCATAAAAGTTAAAACGAAGAACCTTTAAGTAAAGTGTATAATAAAACTAAATGGAAGAACAGATAATGAATCACATATGCAAGTATTCATGAACCACTTCCTGACATCTTCCTCTGCAAGCGTACTCTATAACTATTATCTGAGAGAAATAAGTCTCTTATATCTTTATTATCCTCGTGGATTCCCTGATTATACTGTATCTCTTTCTGGATCTATCTATATCTCTATCTCACTATTTTGATCCCTATGTCAGTCTTAAGATCTTTTAGCCCTCTCCCACTTTTCTACTTTCTCTCTCTCTCTTCTCTCTCTCTCATTTTCTTATTTACCAAACCCCTTGCAAAACATTCCTATACTACATCTGCCAAAATACCCAAAGTAAATACCCAACTAGAGGTCATCCCTCAGTCGATCAGTTTGCACAACCCCGTTCGACTCACTCAATTGTTAATTAACAATGCTGTTTGCATTGGCAATAGCCTTGCCAATTATCGATATGCAACACATGCAGGACATGCTCATTACAATAATACCAGTTATTCCATAATTAAACCTTCGCCTCGTAATACAAATATGATTGCTGGGAAATATGATATACAGACGCCGTGCAGTGCCTTAATGGATTTCTCGCTTGAAAAAGACAGCAGCAGACAGCATGAATCAGCGTTTTATTATTATATATACACATATATATATATACTGCTTCTTCGAATGAGTTAACTGTTGGAAATTCATTTGGTGCATGTGCGAAATGAGTTAAAAGCAGCTGCGTTGACGACGACGACAACTGCAGGGCAGTGCGCATAAAATCAATAGCCCAGCACAAACACAAACACAAACACACACACTCTCTCTCTTCCTCTCTCCCTGGCGTGTTGCACTGTCAACAGTCAAGTGGCAGTGCATTAAAATTGTAAACTTGAACAACAAACAAAAGCCACAAACAGACGCTCGACTCGACTCGACTCGCTCGCTGCTCGGGCCAGACGAACGGTCCTGATGAGCTCAGGGTTCGAGTTTGGGTTTTTGGTTCGCCTTGCTCGATTGGGCAGCATATTGCCGCTAGCACAGCACACAGCGCAAAGTGTGGGAGGCAGGGAAGAGGTGCAACAGCAGCAACGACCATGTTGCCAATTGTGCACATTGGTCGCCTGGTATCCGGCTTATAAGCTGCCAATTTCAAATTGTGCGTCACGTACACGCATAATGGTCAAAAGTAATGAAAACATATGAACAGACACGCCAGCCGAGAGAGAGAGAGACGTAACAGGCGTAGCAGGAGGCGCACTTACTGATCGGTGTGGCCCTGCACGCAGCACTGGGGGCAAGCCTTGCACATTTCCAGTAGGCAGCCCAGGCAATGCGATTGCAAATGCACAAAATAATAATTTGCAATACGCGCAGTTCAATTACAGCAACTGCAACAGCAACTACAGCAGCAGCAGCAGCAACTCCTTGAGAATTCAACTTGCTGACTTGCGTATCATTTGGCCATGTTGGCTCATTTATTTTACAGTCGCTGCAGTCATATAATTGATATGCTCTAAGTAATTGGCGCTGACCACGCGAGCAACATCTATGATGTTGCTGCTGCCGTCTTCTGCTCCTACTGCTGCAAGTGAGAGATCAAGCAAATGATTTGTATATCAAGCGATCGATCGATTATATGTCGGACATGCTGGCGACACACAGGACCACCTCGCTCTCTACCTGCCAGACATACATCTCGCGCCTAATTGCATAGCCAGCAGCAACAACAGCAGCAGCAGCAGCAGCAACAGCAGGAGGAGGCGGCAGCAGCAAGAGCAACTTTAATGCATTGTTGCTAAATTTTGTTTATAAATCAAAAGGCTTAACGCTTGGCAACTTGTTACTGTTGTTGCTGCTGTCGCCAACATGTTGCTAGCTTTGCTGTTGCTGTTGTGCTGTTGCCATTACTCTAGTTGATGTTGGCGCTACGCTGAAAGCTTTACGTTTGATGTCGCCACATTTTGTGCAGTTTGTTGTTGTCCTTGTTGTTGTTGTTGCTATTGCAAAGCTGCCATTTATAGGCAATTAGGCTTTGATTTTAGTTGCTGTTTGAATGGTTGCTGCTGTCGCTGTTGCTGCTGCAGTTGCTGCTGCTGGCGCTGTCCTGCGAACGCCATTAATGCAGTGTGTAACAAATCATGGCTGCAATTAGTGCGTGTTTATGACTGCCTGCCAGCGGGCCATATACAGAGTGAGAGACAGCGCCAGAGAGGGCTTAAACAGGCGCCCTGTCATTCCTAAAAGCTGGCACTATTTCAGTGCTCAATATTTTGTACTTTTAGCTGTCTGCTAGGCATCAATATATATATCGATATATTCTACTTTTTTTTTTTTTTGTACTTTGCATGTTTAGCGCAACGCACAATTTGCATGCAAGCATCGAGCAACAATGGCCACTGATGATAGCAACTGGAAGGAGCGTGTGCGGTGTCCCATCCGTGTTCAAGCATCCCAACCCAGTCCAGTGTCCAGTGGCGTCAATAATGGCCTGTCTTTTGCCTTCGCTCTCATGGCCATAAACGCCCGCCGGCCATATATTGTTAGCCGCAGCGCAGTCGATAGTTGTTTTTATAGCCGCTGTTGCTGTTGCACTAATTGCACTATCCATGTAAGGCACAAACACACACACACACACGCATATATATGAACATCCTTAATGACATAGATCATGCTAATATAATTATATAGTAGCCGCTACAACAAAAGCTGCTCTCATATCATATCATCAAATGTAAAAGAGAACAAATAATCTAGCCGGCATTATAGAATTATAGAATTATGCAATCGAGCGAGCAGATGAAAGATGAGAGTTGTTGCGAGTGTTCATAACTAAACTATAGAGTTTACTTACTTGCTACTTCTTCTTCTTCTTCATCATCATAGTTGTTTTAATTTGCATGCCCTCTTCTGAATGTAGGTCATTAAATGGTCGTAAGAGTCGTCAGATGAAATGCTTGACGCAGTCATCGGTGCTTACAAAGCGTTCACGATTTTGCCATTTCCCAGCATCAATTGGCCCGAAACTCTGCAGTAGTCGAGAGAGAGAGAGAGAGAGAGGTAGAGAAGAGGAAGAAGAGAAGACAAAAAAAATAAACTTTAAATAATTTCTATATTAAACGAGCATGAGAACAACTTGCACATTTTTGACAGCAATTTTCTGGCCAACATCGCCCCAAAGCAACAAAAATGGCATAAAAAGAAACCAAAACAAAACCCCAAATCGTTGATAAGCAATGTAGTTGAAAGAATATCAGCAGTGATATATCAACTGTCTAAGGACTGGACATAAAAAAAACCAGACAACGAGAATTGTGTTTTGGCTGCCGAAGACAAAATACCCTAACTGGCATAGTACTTATTGTGAAGCCATATCTCCATTTATTCGTATACTATTTTTGTATTAATGAATTAACTTATTTGCTATAATATTTATATGCT